>JAANYP010009706.1:0-31413 GCA_020465985.1 Centrapalus pauciflorus
GATAGTGGGGAAGGGGGGGAATTTTGGGACGATTGGGAAGGGAAGGGGAGGGGCTTGGCGGGGAGGGGATGGGATAGGAAGAGAAGGGGGGGGGATAAAGGCTTGGGGGGCGGGAGCGGGGGGGGGGGGGATATGGGGAGATGGAGGGGGGGAAGGGATGGGAGACAGGCGAGGGGGGAAAGGGGGGGAGGGATGGGGGGATGGGCGGCGGCGGGGGGGGGGAAGGGGAGGGGGAGGACTTAAAGGGGGGAGGGGGGGAATTGGGTGGGGGTGCGGATAGGGGGGGGGGATGGGGGGGGGCGGGGCAAGGGGAGGTGGGGGGGGGGGGGGGGAGGAGAGCGGGGGGGCGGGGGGGCGGGGGGGGGTGAGGGGGCGGGGGTGGGGAGGGGGGCGGGGAGGGAGGGGAGGAGAAAATGTGGGATTGGGGGGAGGGTGAATTGCGGCATGGGGGAGAGAGTGGGGGGGCGGACGGGGGGGGCTGGATAGAGTAAGATTGGGGAGATAGGGGATGGAGGGGGGGGGGTGGGGGGGGGACCTGGAGGATGGGGGGGGGGGAGGGGGGGGAATTGGGGTGGAAAGGAGCAGGCGGGTGGGGGCGGGGGTGAGGGATGGGGAATGATGGGAGGATAGGGGTGGGGGGGAGGGGAGAAAGTGATTATTGAAAGGACATTAAGGAAAGGGGTAGAGGGAGAGGGATTGGGGGGGACGGGTGGTTGGGGGAAGGATTGGGGGGGGAGAGAATTTGGGGGATGGGGATTATGGGGAGGGGGGGGTGGGTGTGAGGGGGGGGGGGGCGATGGGAGCGGGGGAGAGGGGGGATAAAGGGGGACTAAAGGGGGGGGGGGGCGGGGGAATGGGGGGAAATGGTAAGGGCGGGGGGAAGGATATGAGGGGGGGGGGGGGGGGGGGGGGATGAGGGGGGGGGGGATAAGGGGTGAAAAGGATTAGGAGAAAGCGGAGGGAGAAGGGGGGGATAATGGGGGAGGGGTGTGGAAAGGGCGGGGGGGGGGATGCGGGATTGGGAGGGGGGGGTGGGGGGGGCGGCGGGGAGGGGGGGGAGGGAAGGGGGGGATGAGGGGGGGAAGGGGGGGGGAGGGGGGGGGATGAGGGGGGGAGGGGGGGAGGGGTGGGGAATGAAGGAAGGGGGGGAGGGCTGGGGTGGGAGGGCGCGGGGGGGATAGAGAGAACAGGGGGGGGAAATATGAGGGCGAGGGGGGGGAGGGAGGGGGGAGGGGGCTAAGGGGGTGAGGGGGAGGGGAATGGGATGGGGATGGAGGGGGGGGGGATTGGGGCTGATCGGGGGATGGGGTGTGGGGGGGAAGACGGGAGGGAGGGATATGCAGGGCGGAGGTTAGGGGGGATGGGGGGGAAGGGGGGGTGCTGGGACTAGCGGCCGGGGGGACTGGGGGAATGCGGCGGGTGGTGGAAGGGGAGAGGTGAGAGGGAGGAGGGGGGAATAAAAGGGGATGATGGGAGGGAAGTGGAGGTGGGGGGGATAAGGGATAGGGAGGAGGGAGGGGGGGATGGGGGGGGGGGGGGATCGGATGGGGGGGATAGGGGAGGAGGAGGGGGGGGGGGGGGGGGGGGGGTGGGGGGGGATAAGGGGGCGGAGCGGGGCGGGGGGGTGCTGGGGGGAAGGGAGAGGGGGGGGGAGAGGATGGAGGGAAGGGGGGGAAGATATCGGCGGGGGGGGGGGGCGGAGAATGGGGGGAAGAGGGAGGGGAGCGGGGGGAAGGGAGGGGGGGGCAGAGCTGGGGAGGGATGGGGGGAGGGATACGGGGAAGAGGGGATAGATGGGGGGATATGGGGGGTGGGAAAGGGGGGGGGGATGGGGGGGAGGAGGCAGAGGGGGGGGGATAAGGGGGGGTGGGAATGGGGGGGGGGGGGGGGGGGGGGGAATGGGGGGGGGAGAGGGGGGGAGGGAGGGGGCTTAGAGGGGATGGAGGGCCGGTGGTGCGGAAATGGGGGGGGGAGGCGGCTAGGGGGGGTGATGATGGGGGAGGGGGGGAAAGGATGGATTGGAGGGATAA
Organism: Centrapalus pauciflorus; assembly: GCA_020465985.1. Taxonomy (NCBI): domain Eukaryota; kingdom Viridiplantae; phylum Streptophyta; class Magnoliopsida; order Asterales; family Asteraceae; genus Centrapalus; species Centrapalus pauciflorus. Next base: position 2,031 of record JAANYP010009706.1, read on the forward strand.
GAGCATTGGAGGAGGGGGGGGGGGAGGGGGGGTAAGGGGGGGGAGGATGAATATGTGGGGGGAGAGGGGATGGGATGAGAGGGGTGAAGGGAAAGGGAAACCTGTGGGGCCGAAGGGATAGGGGGAGGAGGATTTTTGGGCGGGGGAATTGATAGGGGGAAGGGGAGGGGGGGGAGGATTGATTGGATGGGGGGGGAGGGGGTGAGGGCGGGTGGGGCGGGGGGGGAGGAGGGGGGGGGGGGGGAGGGGTGGGGGGGCAAGGCAAAAGGGGGGGGGGGGGGGAGGGGGAGGGGGTGGGGATTAGGACTGGGGGGGGGGGGGGAGATTGAGGGGGCACGGGGGGGAGAGGGGGAGTGGAGGGGGGGGGGGGGGGGGGAAATAGGAGGAGGGGGGGGAGGGAAGGGGGGGGGGTGGGGGTGGGAATAGGTGGGGAAGATTGAGGAGGGGGGAGGAAATGGGATGGGGATTTGGGGATATATGGGGGGACGGATTGCGGGGGATAATCAATATACATTGCTATAACTAATAATCCAGTTAAACACAGTAAAACAACGACATATACATAGGCATATTTATCTTGATTGTGCTGAAAAGAACTTAATCAAACTGGTAAAGGTGGCAACAGAAGATAATAATGCAGATTTATTTACCAAAGCGTTTGATAAGTCACGGTTTGAGTATTTAATTCAACTGAATGGAATGCGCAACCCAGAGTAATTTGACCTTAGTAGTAGTAAGTTTATTTTCTTTTAGAGTCGTAGTATTTCTTTCTTCTTAGTAATCTGCTAATTTAGGAAAGTTTCTATTTTTAATAAGTTTCTATCTTTAGTAAGTTAGTAGGTTAGCTTATTTTACTGCTTTTCTTATGAAAAAAGAAAAGAAAAAAGAGAGAAAATTACAAAAATACAAAAAAAGAGAATATCAGAAAACGAGTTAAGTCTTAGATACATAGGTTCAAAGTGACGAAAATTAGCACCGTCGTTACAGACTCTAAGTATTTAGTCTTTCACACATAATGCAACTAAATCCTAAGTGTTATACTTTATTTAGTTTGATGTGTTGTAGGCATAAACCTATAGGGCATTCTCAAGGGACTAATAAAATATCTAGAAAAGTCAAGAGTGTCACTAATTAGATGTCCGACCAGTCGTCTTTAATTTTTATGTACAAGACATACAAACATTGAGTCTAAATGAGGTATGCAAACTTTCTGTGGGCTGATCGGCAACATCAAATAATCTTAAACTGGGAACGACTAGGGTGAACAACTATCCTGAAAACTGAGATGTCGAAAACATGCAAACTCTGTTTGCTACGTAAGTAACAGGACCTGATTGTCTCTGTTTAGATTCGGGGTTAGCAGACATGTCGCTTTGTTGTACGTCAGTACAGACCTGTCACCGCTGTCTGCCAACTTTAAAAATAAACCTTAAGTCGAACTAAGACACTTTGTTGTATGAGAATACAGACCTGTGTCCGATGTTTGTCTTTTAAAGAAAGTTTGCAAATACCAACAAGTTAGAATCTTTGTCTGTGTGCCTTGATCATAAAAGTATGTCTATGTCTGCGTCACGTAAGATAATTTCCTGATAAATAAAAAGGCCAAGGGATATTCCGAATTGTAGAATGTTTAACTGGGTAAAATACCAACAATCGGCTAAATAGGTGTGTCACGACAAATAATCAAAGGAATAAAAAATTCCTAAGTGTGAAAGTTTAAGTACTGAAAGTAAGTATCTGACATCGCTATCTGATAGAACCTTTCTTTAGACTATACTCATCAAAAATATGTTGTTTAGTATTCAGCTTAGCTTGTAAGTTCTTTAAGTTTAGCTTAAGTCTAGAATAAATTTTTTTTGGTTAAAATTTTATTTTATCTTTATTTTTATTTTTACCATGGTTTATTTTATTTTAGTTTCATTTTTACTTAGGTAAAAGGTCAAAAGTTACTGAGGGAGCATTCAAAGTTGGATAAAATAAACAATGCGTGAACTATCTTGAGCTTAGGGTAAAAGAATTGGCATAGTTTATCTGGTTACACGATACCGTAGAAAAAAGTTGGAAAAGTTGAATTTATTTCAAAATTTTCGAAAATTTTTCTAAGTATTGGTGGTTTCGAATCTAAGACAGACTCGAAGCGGTAAGACTTCGAATCTGTCAGTAGATTCGAATCTGTGCTTAGACTCGAGAGTTGGTGGTATAAATAGGTCAACAGTGAAGTCATTTAAGACCTTACTGTTTTCGAATCTATACACTCGAGTCTACTGCGGCGATCTCGACTCTATTCTCGAATCTATCGTATTTCTCCTAAACGACATTTTGTCGACTCTCTTACTTGGTGTTTCGATTCTACAGATACATCTAGGTATAATCAACCGGATTGTACAAGATTTGTGTAGTTTTATGCACAATTTTAGACCAAATCGTCAAAATTTGAAGTTTTATAGGTCGAAATAGGGTTTTTGCTAAATTACCAAGATTGGACATATAAAAGATCAAATTAAAAGCATAAATCAATGATTGGAACCTAGTTGAACGAATGTATGTGATTTACCAAGTTCAAAATGGTTAAAATCTTGGGTTTTTGTTGAAAAATCAACCGTCGGGGCTTCGAGTCTGTTCCAGGACCTTCGAATCTGTTCATGGGTTTCTCGAATCTGTCATTAGATTCGAGATGACCATGATATTCGAATCTGTCCATTAGACTCGAATAAGGACTCTTCGAATCTGTCCATTACACTCGAATATGGACACTTCGAATCTGTTACTTTCGAATCTGTACTTTATTTACTTTGTTTAATTTAAATTTTATTAAACTTGTGGAAATTTAATTGTGTTAGATTTTGTATTTAATCAAGTACAAAATAAAACAAATTTTGAATTTAAACAAGTTTATTGATTTTTAATGAGTCTAACAGTTTTATTTATTGTGCAGATATGGCAGTTCGCGCTTTTGTCCCGAAGCATAATATGGTCCTTAATCCAGATAATAATATCCCTGAGGCGCAGGGTTTTCGCGAAGTTTTGGACTTCCTAGCTGAGACTAGGATTAGCTATGCTTTGTATCATAACATTCCAATTGTAATTTCGTATGTACGCCAGTTTTATGATCATTTACAGGTGGACTGTACTGTCACCCCGACAGTTATCAGAACCAGAATCGCTGGCCAGCCTCTAGTCTTCTCAGCAGATATGTTGCACCAAGTGCTACAGTTGGGTTCTCAGGAACAGGAGGACGGGCCTATTGACTTCCCATTAAGTATTAGGCAGACCGCTTTTCTGAGAATGGGCTACAGTTTAGATGTGACAAAGTCGTCATACATGAAGAGTGGCCTGATTGGGCAATGGAGATTCTTGGTGCACGTATTCATGGTCTGTTTTGCGCCGAAGAAAGCTGGCTTTGATTACATAGTGTCAAAGATCCAATCTGGAGTTATTGCATTGGTATATAATTGAAAGTTCAGCTTTTCGCAGATGTTCTTCTCGGAGTTCGTTCATCAAATTACGGCTCCAGAAAGGGAACGATTCTTGTTGTACCCAAGGTTCATTATGATGCTGATAAGGCATTTCTTGCCAGACTTGCCGCCGTCAAATGATTCTCTGAGTGTTAACATTATGGACAAACGGATTTTCGCTGATTGTTCCTCACACCGAGGAAGATTGGCTGTTCCTGTTGCTCGTCCATTGTTCGGAGCTATTGTGGATAGGGATTTTCAAGCCCCGGAAGATGCCAACTGGGCAGGGGTCGTTGCGTTTCCACAACAACAACAACAGCAACAACGTCAACAGCAACGACAACAACAACAACGTCAACAGCAACAACAGCCTCGTGCTCGGCCACGTGATCCAAGACGCCGACAAAGACCAGCAGCGAGTCAAATTCCGGCAACCAGGCCTTCGACAAGCCAGCAACCAGAAGTTACAGAAGCCGGGCCCTTAAATATTCAAGAAGCTGGGCCCTCAAATATTGCGAGAGAAACTGAACAGCTAAGCCAGATGCTTAATGAAATTTGGGAGGCAGGGCCTCATGCCAACGAAGACGTTGCAGCAGCATTGGTTGGTGAGCTGCTTAGTCCACCAGCAGATGAAGATGATATTTTTAGAGATGTGGAGGAATACGAGCCAGAAGGGGCAGGTGACGGATTAACATCTTCGGAATCCGACTCAGAATCCGCGGAAGTTCCGACAGCTGCAGTTCGTGATATTCAAATTGGAACTTATGGTTCGAGATTGATTATAAATGAGGGTGGTTCGAGGAGGCGCGTAAACAGGGAATTGGAGGAGTCTGATTTTGAAGAAGAGGAAGTTCCTCAACTAGTGACAAGGCAACGGGCCAAACGTCACAGGTTCATGCAAGGATCATCTTCAGCTCCTGAAGATCAACCAGAAATTCCGCAACATCAAGAACCTCAAACCACCAGTCCACCACCACCACCACCACCTCAAGATGAACCGTATATACCATCACCATTCATTCCTACTCCTATACAGTCCATTCCATCTATCTCGACCACATACTCTGACAACCAAAGGTTTCTGCAGCTTAAAGCTCGCGTTGACTTCCAGAATGTCCAAATCTTAAGCCTAACAAAGGCGATCGGAGAAATTCAGACTCATAATGCAAATCTTGATAAAGAAAATGCCGATTTGAAGAAGATTGTGGAGCAAGTCCAGGAAGAGAACGTAGAAATGAAAACTTTTGTTTGCGATCAGGCAGCTGAGATAAGGTCGATGCGCTCCCTAATTGAGCAGTTAATGAAAAATTTACAGGCTCAGGGGGAGACATCGTGCCGAGATCAGGAGGTGCAGAGAAGAGATGATAATGAAGGCGATGATCCCGGTGCGAATAAAGAGATTGAGTCTGTAGATTTTCCTGCAGCTCAAGTTACACAAGTTCAGGGGGAGCCTAGTCAAGGCGAAGGAGAAAGGGGTGAGGCCAGTTCATCTAAACAGCCTACAGACTTTGAGATCAGTGAGATGATTGAAGCGCTCATGGATCTCGATGATGATCCACTGGATGTAGGTTTTGATAATGAAGATGAAGAGCTGGAGGAAGGGGAATTTGTGCCAGGGGAGATAGTAGACTGGCGGTCGGATGATGAAGTACTTGCTGATGAGGATGATGAAGCTGACGAGATAGTTGTGCAGCAGAATCCTATCACTGATACTTACATGATTGATGGAAATAAAATTGTCGATGTAGATATAGTTAATGTTGCATTGAATCCTCAGCCATCGACAGAGGAACCGGCAAGAGAGCTAACTAATGAAGAAAAACGAAAGCTATGGTTCAGGGCTGAAGAGAAGGAAGCAGCAATTAAAAAGACAATGAGAGTTCCAGGTACTGGGAAGCTGTCTGAGCGAATTTTAAGCTGGTTCTTTGACAGAGATCTGCAGCTATTTATAATAAAGAGAAAAGACGGGCTTCAGTACATGAGGCGAACTTTAAAAGCGTTCAACTCCCTGCCAAAAATCGAAATCACTGCGCTAGCTTGGAAAGATCTTATAAACATTGGCAATGATCCCTACGCGAGCGTAATCGAAAGAATCATAAGAAAGGAAGGGAGATCAAGGAAGTTCGAACGTTTGAATCCAAGGGTCGGGAGAAGAGTAGAGGATCCGTCACGTATTGATCCTCTAACTGGACGACCTTGGATGAGGATTCACTATAAGCCGGCTAGATGTCTTAGGAGGGTTCCTCTCAAGCCAATGCCACAAAATATTCTGAAGAATCTGAAATGGTGGTATGCTGACACGGAAACTGGGGAAGCGGTTATGGAAGACTTAGAAGAAAATGTTATTCTTAGAGTCTATGACCCGCTTCACCTGGTAAACCTATCTAAAGAAGATCTGCAGATTTTGTATAATTGTAAGATTTCTAGTGACGCACATATGGATACTGAGGCTAGTAAGTATGAAAATGTGGTCAAGGTATGCGTCGAGAAAGGTCTGTATGCTGGTAGTGTTTTGAATCAATAAATAAACCAAGTTCTTAAATCAAATGTGTGAATTATTAGAAGCTATCGTCAAGGGGGAGTCTGTTGGTACATCCCGTGTGACGATAGCAGTCTAAGTGGTCTTAAATTGTGATTTAGCATGTGTTTGCTATAAATATATTATATATGATTGATGCTTATTAGTGTTTGTATGTTTGAACTTGATGTAACGTATTACAAGAAGTTCAAACATAAAGTTCAAAGATAAAATCAATCATAAGGTAATGTCATAAGTTTTATCACTTAAGAGTTTAAGTATTTTGGCTAGATTCGAATTACTTAAGGGAATACATTCGAATCTGAGATAGATTCGAATGAGACCTTAGATTCGAATGGGCTAGATTCGAGACTGTCAATATGGACAGACTCGAATGGGCCTTGGGCCAGATTCGAGTTTGGCCCACATCAGACTCGAATCAGGGTCTATAATTAGGGATAGACTCGAATCATTAAGGGACTTTTTGCAGAATTCGTGAGGAATTAAGCAAAAGGCAATCTCGAGTTTATCAGCTAGGTGAGTGCCGTTTCGGAGAGAATTAGTTCGTAGGATCGTTCGTGTGTCGTTCGTTCAGCGTCTAATAGTCTCCGTGTTCCGTTGGTTGAGAGTTGTCCGTCTAACCGTCAACGAGGATTCCGCACTCGTTCACGGATCCGCGTCTAGATAGATCTTGCAGTAGTAGACCTTACATCCCAATTTCGGATGATGAGAATGATGAATACTTAGAAAATACACATAAATGGCAAAATTCGGATGGGGAACGAATTTCGATGGGTCCGAATTCGGGTGATGGTTATACTAATGAACACTTAGAAAATAAACATGAATGGTAAAAATCGGACGAGAACCGAATTCGGATGGACCCGAATTCGAATGGACCGAGACAAAGACTTAGTTGCATCAAATATACAATTGATATTATATGAGTGCATCAGAATTTCGGGTGGCACATATAATATACTTGTAAATTTTCTAAGGTTCTGCCAATTGATCAGAATTTCGGACGGGTCCATATTTGTGAACATTAAAACTGAAAATTGCCTAAGTAGGATTCATCTGAAGTTCGGATGATCCGAGCTGTGGACTTGGTCAATTTTGCAGCTAATGTGTTCATGCACATGCAACGTGAACAGTTCTAAAAAAGCTAAAATATGCATGAAAATGCAGAGGCTAATGCTAAAACACATGACGAACATTTTATTGTACTACACTAACTTAAAATGAGCAGATTAAAGTACCTAAAAATGTAAAAAACCGAATATAAAACCCTTTAGAAATTCAAAAATTCAAAACACTAAATAGAATGTTATTATCTAAAATAAGACAAGAAAAGGTTTACCTGATTATGCAGAAGCATGAAATTGCAAGAAAAATGGAAGAAATCGGCTATTTTTGGAGCTTTTAAGCTTGAGAAATGGTGAAAATGGCGATTTGGGGGGTTGTTTGGGCGTCAGAGAAAGAGAAGGAAGAGGATGAAATACCTTAGTGAAGAAGAAACCTAATGGCCGCTTATTTAAATTCGCAGTGCGGGTCGGGTCAGAGAGATCCGCGCCTTTTATTTCAAGTTGGGCCAACCGGTTTTCAAAAATAAAAGAAAGGTTTAATAAAATAGGCTTAAAAAATTCTACCTAAAGAAGAATAAAAAGTAAAAAAAAATATGAGCGCAATTAAAAAATCTTTTGGTATTTTCCTTTTTCGGATGATTACTAAGACCAAATTACAAATAGCTAAATTCAAATAATTAATTAATCTCCTAACTAACAGCTAAAAAGTAAGACAATATTTTGGAGTTTTTCTTTTAAACAAACAAAACAAAAAAAAAAAAAATTTAACCAAGACAAAAATAAAATCTTTTTGAGTTTTTACTATATTAATAAAACTAAAATCTTTTTGTGTTTTTCTGAAAGACAAATTATCTTAATATTAAAATTAAAATCGACCTAAGACTTTAAATATTAGAAAATTAAAACTAAGTTATCATACATTAACATCCTGAAATTACTCCCCTTCAATTAAACGCGTATCCTTTCAGATCTAAACTTTAGAACGTTTTAAACCTTTGAGATACAAACAAACCTGGAAATATTACCATCCCACTCAACTATGAACAATTCACATAGCAATTTTCAGGATTGTTAATCATTAAAAATATACATAGATAAAGAAATATTGAATTTAATTTAGTGACAAAACCTTTAAGTTTAAATAACAAATATTTTCTAAATAAAGGAATTTCAAACACGTATGTTTGAAATGGAATTATTTTAGAAAATGTCTGAAATTTAACTAGATAGAAGATTCAACATGCCATATATGTGATACTAAAAACTGAGAACAAGGTTCGTCTAAAGATTTAATAAAAATATCAGCTACTTGATATTCTGTGCCTACAAAATACAATTCAATTGTTCCCAATTCTACGTGATTTTTAATGAAATGATTCTTGATTTCTATGTGTTTCGTTCGTGAGTGCTGCACGGGATTGCAAGAAATAGCAATTGCACTTCTAGAATCACAGTATATTGGGATATTGGTGAGCGAGAACCCATAATCACGTAACGGTGTTTTCATCGACAGAACTTGAGAGCAACAGCTTGCGGCTGCTACATACTCAGCTTCTGCTGTGGATGTGGAAACTCAGTTATGCTTTTTGGATGACCAACTCACCGGTCTGTCACCCAAAAACTGTATTCCGCCTGAAGTGCTTTTCCTATCAACTCTACAACCTGCAAAATCAGCATCTGAAAAGGCAGTAAGATCAAAGTTGGTTCCGTTTGGATACCAAAGACCAAGATCAAAGTTAGGTGTGATTCTTTGGGGTCGGCCAGAGAACGAGCACAATGAAATGTTGAAAACATTATGTCTGGTCTACTAGCCGTAAGATACAATAAGGATCCAATCATTCCTCTGTAAGTTGTATTGTCGACACTTTTCCTGGCAGGATCAGTGTCTAACTTACACTTTGAAGCCACGGGAGTTGCGATACTCATGCAAGAGTCTAACTTATACTTCTTCAGAATGTCAATAGTATATTTCGACTGGTTCACAAAAATCCCATGTTCAAGTTGTTTGACTTGTAATATGAGGAAAAAGCTCATTTCCCACATCATAGTCATCTCAAACCTGTACTCCATTAGGGATGAGAAATCCATACAAAAATTACAGTTAGTATATCCAAATATAATATCGTCGCCATATATTTGGACATGCATTATCTGTTGGCCTTCGTTTTTAGTGAACAATGTTGTGTCCACCACACCTTTGCTGAAACCAGCAGAGATAAGAAAGTTAGAAAGAGTGTCATACGATGCTCGAGGTGCTTGTTTCAAACCATAGAGGGCTTTGTCTAGCACACAAACATGGTCTGGTTTATGTGCAAGAACAAATCCTTGTGGTTGTTCAACGTACACCTCTTCGTTGAGTTCACCGTTTAGGAAGGCTGTCTTGACATCCATCTGGTACACTTTGAAATATTTTTGTGCCGCGTACGCCAAAAAGATTTTGATTGCTTCTATCCGTGGAACTGGAGCGAAGGTCTCGTCATAATCTATGCCTTTGTGCTGTCGGTAGCCATTGGCGACATGTCTTTCTTTATTCCTTACCACGATGCCGTTTTAATCTCGTTTGTTCTTAAAAATCTACTTTGTTCCGATTATGATTCGGTCTTTGGGTTTTGGAACAAACCGCCATACTCTGAACTGTTGAAACTGGTTGAGCTCTTCTTGCATTGCCATAATCCAGTCTGGGTCTTTCAAGGCTTCATCCACACGAGCAGGCTAGATCATGCTAAGGAATGACGCAAAGAGACATTCATTAGCAGATGCCCTGCGAGTTTGGACACCGGTAGAGAGATCACCAATGATTTGTTCGATTGGGTGACTCCGGGTCCATTTCGTCTCGTGTGGAAGGGGTGAATGAGATGGAAGGTCAGTGGTGAATGTGAGAATGGATGATGAGTCATGGTCGATGGTTTCGAATGAAGCTACCACTGGTTCCGGTTCACATTCGGGTTGATCTCTTAAAGGGATAATGTTTGGCACTATGTGTGAGGGCATTTCCTGAGAAGATTCAACTGGAAATGTGTCTGTGGATGAAGTGGATGGTGGAGGATATAGAGTGGTAGGTGGAACAGATGGAGTTTGTTGCACAGTTGAATCATTGGATGTGTTAACTATAGAAGAAGAAACATTAGAAGTATTAGCACTAGAACCAAAAAATTCTACATAAAACGGATCAAATAAATTAACTAAATCAGAAGGAGAAAAAGAAGAACATTGTGAAGAGTCTCTAGGCATTGGTGTAGTGCGTGGTCCTGATTGGTCAACTTCGAGAGCCAGTTCAGCCATTTCATCGAATGTGACATGCACACTCTCATTGACTGTCCTGGTCCGAGTGTTGTATGCACAATATGCCTTCGAGTTCGATGAGTATCCAATGAAGATCGCTTCATCCGCCATCTTGTTGAACATCCCGAGGTTGTCCTTGTCATTAAACATGTAGCACCAGTAACCAAATACACGTAAGTAACTAACATAAGGAACTTTATTTAAAAAGAGTTGGTAGGGAGTTTTAGTAAAGCGGTTATGGATTATGGAGCGATTTTGCGTGTAGCATGCTATTGACACGCCTTTGTCCCACATGAATGGAGGTAGCTTAGAGTATGTTAGCATTGTGCGAGTAGCTTCCACAAGGGTACGGTTATGCCTTTCAACGATTCTATTTTGTTGAGGTGTTCTAGCAGTAGAAAACTGATGATGAATACCTTTGGATCTAAGGAAGCTCTCTACTACCGATTTCTTGAATTCCGTGTCGTTGTCAGGTCGGATTGATTGAAAAGGCAGCTGCTGTTGGGTTTCGACACTCTTAATAAAATCTATGATCTCTACAGCTGTCTCATCCTTGGATCGCTAGAATTTAACCCAGGTATAACGCGAATAGTCGTCGACGATTACCAACACGTATCGCTTCACATTTACTCCTTGTGTTCGCATGGGGCCGCATAAAACCATGTGAAGTAACTCCAATATTTTTTATGATGATTTTCCAGGTTTCCACTTGTGAGATGCTCTTTTCATTTTTCCTTTCTCACATGCTCCATGTAAGGTCTGCGCTCTACGGATCTACCTTGACGCGAAACCTTCCACCGAGTGCGGAATCCTCGTTAGTGGCTTGACTAATATATCACACACACCGAAACACGGAGACTACGACGGTGATAGACGAACAACTAGAACGTCCCAACACGATAATTCTCTCCAAACGAAACTCTCCAAATGCTAGCAAAAGTCTCATAATGAAGTCGAATTAACCCTTAATTATACTGACAAGTTCGACTTTGTCTAGGACAAATTCAAACTTGGCCCAAGGCCTATTCGAACTTGTCCTCCTAGACAAATTTGAATCTGAGTTCAAACTTATGTTTAAACTTATCTTTGAACTTTATGTTTGAACTTATTGTAATACGTTACCCTAAGTTCAAACACACAATGAATCAATATCAAACAAATATAATCAAACATATATATCAAACACTTGATAATATATCAATATCAAGTAAATTGGTTTACACAAAATGCTATCTATACTTAGACTGCTATCGTCACACAGGATGTACTAACAAACTCCCCCTTGACGATAGCTTCTAACTATTTACATTTTGTCTAACTACTTGAACTATATAAGCTACTACCTGCATATAAGCCTATATCGATAGATACTCTAACTATCTTTTGGAATTTCCTAGCTTTAGATCTCCATCATTCGTGAAAGAAGATAGGCTGATGGTGTAGCTTTTTTAGGTCATCCTTAGATAGGTTTATTAGGTGCAACAGATCATCCACTCGCAAAATAACTTTGTCTTCTGTATCTTCCATTATTGCTTCAGCTGGTACATTATCTATGTACCACCACTTCATGTTACTGAGAACATCTTGTGGCATGGACTTCAGCGGCACCTTCTTTAGACATCTGACGGGCTTATACACCATTCTAGCCCATGGCCTTCCCGTATAGGGATCTATTCTTGTCTCATCTGCTACTCTCTTGCCTGATCTTGGCTTTAGCCTTTCAAACTTTCTGGACCGACCCTCTTTTCTGATTATCTTCGCGATCACTTCAGCGTAAGGGTCGTCACCGATGTTGATCAATTCTTTCCAGGCTAATTCCTTTACTTCTACCTTCGGCAATGTGTTAAACACTTTGAGCGTTCGCCTAAGGTATTGAAGTCCATCTCTTCTCTTTAATATAAATAGCTGCAGTTCTCTGTCGAAGAACCAGCTTATAATTCCACCAGAGAGATTCTCAGATCCTGGCACTTTCATCTTCTTTTTCCTCTTCGGCTCTCCCTTCTTCTCCTCCTTTCTGAACCATAGATTTAGCAATTCAGCTCTGGTTGGCTCTTTCTCAGCTTCCTCCAGCTCTGAGTCTTCTACAGATGCCAGCTTAATCTCATCAATATCAATCACATTTTGATCATTTTGCACGTATTGCTCAGTGATAGGTTGTGAATGAATGAGCACTTCATCAACGTCATCATCTTCATCTTCCATGATATCATCATCAGATTTCCAATCTCCTATGTCTTCAGGAAAAAACTCCCCTTCCTCTAAATCTTCAACATCATCTTCAAAATCAAAATCAAAAAGTGTTTCTTCTTCTTCTATATCCATGAGAGCATCTATCATCTCTCTCTCTACAATCTTAGAAGAACTAGCTTCAACTCCTTCACCTCCAGACTGACTAGGCTCCCCCTGAACTGTCGCATGCTGAGCAGATGGAAAATCTTCTAGCTCACTTTCTTTTCTAGCTTCGAGATCATTGTCGTCATCCTCATCATCTCTCCTCATTACTTGAGCTTCTTTTCACCTATTCTCCCCCTGAGCTTGAAGATTCTTCAGTAACAGCTCTAGGAGGGACTTCATTGTCTTGATCTCAGATGCTTGATCAGCAACAGTTGATTTCAGTTCAATGTTCTCTTGATCAATTCTGGCATTATGCGATTGAAGCTCTTTGACTGCTGTAGTAAGCTGAAAAATTTGGAATGATTGGAAATCAAGTTTTCTCCTTAGCTCTGTAAAACGCTGATTTTCAGTGTAAGTGGATGATGTAGATGGAATGGATGTGATTGGTGATGGTGTGATAGATGGTTGAGCGGATGGCTGAACAGCAGGAATCTCAGGCTCTGGAGCAGAAGTAGATGAAGCTCCCTGCATGAATCTGTGCCTTTTCGCCCTTTGCCTTGGCACCAGAGGAGTAAGATCTTCAGCTTCATAATCAGAATCATCATCATCTGATTCTGTAGCTATTCTCTTTTCTGCCTCTCTTTCACTTACCACAATTCTGGATCCATATCTGCCGATTCTGACAGCCGGATCAATCGATTCTTCTGCTACTTCTTCAACTTCTATCTCTTCAACTTCCTCAGACTCAGATACTGAGGTGGTCACTGCTTGACCTTCTTCCTCAGGCTGATATTCATCTATGTCTAGCATAAGATCATCGTCATCAGCTGGAGGCTCCAAGATAGAACTAATAAGCTCAGCAGTAATATCTTCTTGTTTATGAGAACCCTATGCCCAAATTTCGTCCAGAGTCTCTACTCGAGGATCAACATCTGGGGCCACACCTGAAGGGCCCGCAGCATCCGATGATGGACCTGCTGTCGATGACTCCTTAATTCTGCTCGAGCTTGGACTCGAAGCCTGAATCGGTCTTTCTGTAGCTCTTTGTCTTCTCCTTGGTTGCTGTGGAGGTCTTTGCTGTTGCTGAGGCTGTTGTTGCTGTTGCTGCACTTGCTGTGGCTGAGGTCCTTCTCCAGCCCAGTTCTCCCCCTCTGGGGCTACAAACGCTGGATCTACCACTGCACCAAAGAGAGGTGCATCCAATGGTCTAATCTGCTCAGCCCTACGAGCGTTATGTGACTGGTAATCGACAAAAATACGGTTATCTATCACTGCAACACTTTGAATATCTGGCAGTTGTGGCAGATTCGGCAAAAAGTGACGGATCAACATCATCACAAAACGCGGATACATCAAAAATCTCTCCCGCGCTGGAGTCGTGATCTGGTGCGCGAACTCCGCAAAGAACATCTCCGAGTAGCTGAATCTTTTATTATATACCAAGGCAATGATAGACGACTGCATCTTGGATACCATATAATCAAAACCCGCCTTTTTAGGTGCGAAGCACACCATGATCACGTGTGCTAGGTACCTCCATTGGCCTATCAAACCTCTCTTCATATACGAAGCTTTAGCTATATCCAGTCCATAACCCATGCGTAAAAAGGCTGCTTGCCTTATGTCCAATGTGAAATCGATTGGCCCTGCTTCTTGTTCTACAGTCCCGAGCTGCAAAACTCTACGAAGCATATCATCAGAAAACACTAATGGCTGCCCGCCAACCCTTGTCCGTAAGACTGTTGGCGTCACGGTACAATCCACTTGCAAATGTTCCCAGAATTGCCTAACATAGGGCAATATGATTTGCACATTATGCGATAGGGCATATGACACCTTGGAGTGTGCCAAAAATTCCACCATTGGTCTAAATTCCTAAGGTTTAGGAAGCTCTCTGTCTGGAGATATAACCATATTATGCTTCTGAAAAAATGTTCTTTCACCCATATCTGCACATTTAAACAATAACATATATTAGAAGTGAAAAATGAAAATGAAACTTGTTTAATTTCAAATTTGTTTTATTTTGAACTTACGAAGTCCAAAATCCAACAGATTTGAATTTCTACAAGTTTGAATTCAAAATTATTCAAATATTTCGACTTTAATTCTAAATTCGAAGGACATGTTCGAATCTGACTTGAATTCGAGTTTAATGACAACTTCGAAGTTCCTGACAAATTCGAACATGATGAACATGTTCGAATTCGGTCACTTTCGAACACAAATCCATGATTTAAACCCCATTAGACTTAGAAAATAGTATTCACTAGTCCTATTAGGTTCTAATAGAAGATATATGTAACTTATTAGAAGTTTTACCGGTTAAAACTTGTGATTTTGAATCACAAAGTTTAAACCCTTAAAACTTCAAAATTCGTCGATTATTTGCAATAAATGAGTCCTAGGCTACCTAAATCTTGTATAATATTAATGTTTATACCTAGATTTGGTGGTAGAATCGAAGACATAGGAACAAAACTTCGAGAAATAGTGAAAAGATCGAATTCTAGTAAAGTCGAGAATAAGTTCGAAATCGCTCGTATGCATGTTCGAATTAAGAAAATCGAAGGTAGGTGGAAATGAATGTGCACTGTTGACCTTTAAATACTAACCACCTTCGAACATGTGTTAAATTCGAATTTACTGACAGATTCGAAAATTTATTCGAGTTTGTGTTAGAAATCGAACATACTTGAAAATTTTGAAAATCCTTGAATAAAATTCAACTTTTTCAAGTAATGGAACAAACTATGCAAAATTATTCACACAAAGCAATAGATTTTCATGCAATGTATGTTTATTCAACTAAAAATGCATCATTAGTAACTTTGACCTTTTTCCTAAAAAGAAAAATAAAATAAAGTAAAATGAAATAAAATAGAATAAAATAAAGGAAAATTTTGAATAAAATTTAAACTTGAAATACTCTAAAATACTTTTAAAATTTACATCCTATATTAACAGAATATTTTAGCGAGAAAGTCAGAGAAAGGTTCAATCAGATAGCGGTGTCAGATACGCACTTTCAGTATTACACTCTCACACTTTGGAATTTTTGATTCCTTGATTGTTTGTCGTGAGACACATTTCTAGGTGATTGTTGGTATTATTTTCCCTTTAAACATGTTACACTTTGGAATATCCCCTGACCTTTTTATTTATCAAGAAACTACCTTACTCTCATACTTAGACATACTTTTATGATCAAGGCATACACACAAAGATTATAACTTTTCGGTATTGCAAATTTTCTTTGAAAGACAAACGTCGGACGCAGTTCTGTATTTACATACAACAGAGTGTCTTAGTTTGTCTTAAAGTTTATTTTAAAGCTAGCAGGACAGCGGTGACAGCTCTGTACCGACGTACAACAAAGTGACTTATCTTGCTAACTCGAGTCAAGCCAGAGGCAACAGGTCTGTACTTACGTACAACAGAGTTACTTGTTTTGACTCTCAATTCCCAATCATGATTTTTTCTATTCTTTTCCTTTCTTTAAGATATATCTGATGTTGCTATACATCCCCTAGAAAATTTGCATACCTCATTTAGAATCATTGTCTATATGTCTCTAACATAAAAATTAAGACCCTTTGGTCATGCATCTAAGTTAGTGACACGTCTGAATTTTTCTTGACTATTTTATTAGCTTTTGAGATTCCCTTTGTGTATTATGCCTAACAACACATCAAACTAGAAAATTTATAACACTTAGAATTTAAGGTGCATTATGTGTGAAAGCTTAACACTTAGAGATTGTATAGACTGTGCTAATTTTCGTCACTTTGAACCTATGTATCTAAGACTTAACTCATTTTCTAATATTCTTATTTTTTGTTTTTTAAAAGCTTTTTATGGTTTTCTCTCTTTTTTATTTTGTTTTTCATAAATAAGAGTAAGAAAATAAACTAACCTACTAAGTTACTATAAAAAGAAATAAATTCAACTGAGCTACTAAACTTACTATAAAAAGAAAGAAAATTCTACTGCTATAAAAAGAAATAAATCCTACTACGGTCAAGCTACTCTGGAATACGCATGCCATTTAGTTGAACTAACAACTCAAAACGTGACTAATCAAAAGCTTTGGTAAATAAATCAGCATTATTATCTTTTGTTGCCACTTTTACCAGCTTAATTAAGTTCTTTTCAACACAATCACGTATAAAATGGTGTCTTATGTCTATGTGCTTTGTTTTACTGTGTTGAACTGGATTATTGGTTATTGCAATAGTTGACTGGTTATCTATCCTAATAGGAGTATGAGTATAAGTCAAACCGTAATCCCGCAATTGTTGTTGTATCCACAAAACCTGTGAACAGCAACTACTAGCAGCAACATATTCGGCCTCGCACGTTGACACGGCTACCGAAGTATGTTTCTTGCATTGCCAGGAAACGAGTCTCCCTCCAAGGAACTGACAAGCTGCAGTTGTTGACTTGCGATTCAAGCTGGATCCTCCATAGTCTGAATCCGTGAAAGCCTCCAATTCCATATCACCATCCGCGTGATACCAAAGTCCCAGCTTCGGTTTCGACTTGAGGTATCTCAGAATCCGCTTCACAGCTTTCATATGCATCTCTTTTGAATTAGCTTGAAACCTAGCACAAATACACACAGCAAACATTATGTCAGGTCTAGAAGCAGTTAAATACATAAGTGATCCAATCATGGCCCGATATAATGTCGGATCCACATCGGTATCACTTTCACTACCCGGTCCAAGATTATGATTCACTTGAATCGGCGTGCTGAAGTGAGCCGTCAGTTTTGTTCCTTCCATCCTGAAGCGCTCTAGAATATCGTAGACAAACTTCGTCTAATGGATAAACATGCCCTCCTTCCTCTGTTCGACTTGCAAACCCAGAAAAAAGTTTAACTCACCCATAGCACTCATCTCAAACTTAGACTTCATCACCTTCTCAAACTCTTTGCACATCTGCTCGTCTGATGATCCGAAAATGATATCATCAACGTACACTTGTACCAAGATGAAATGTTCACCTTTCCTCTTTACAAACAACGTACTATCAATTCTCCCTCTTTCAAACCCGTTGTCTAAAAGATGAGTAGATAGTGTCTCGTACCACGCCCTTGGTGCTTGATGTAGTCCATACAAAGCCTTATCTAAATGATACACTCTGTCTGGACATTTCGGATCTAAACCCGGGCGGTTGTTCCACATACACCAGTTCCTTCACTTTGCCATAGAGAAAGGCACTCTTTATGTCCAATTGATAAATTTTAAAACCTTTGAAGGAAGGAAAAACTAGAAACAACGGATTGCTTCAAGCCTTGCCAATGGCACAAATACTTCATTGTAATCGATTCCTTCCTCTTGGTTGAAACCCTTTACCACTAGTCTTACGTTGTTGCGAGTCACTATACCCCGATCATCTCTCTTGCACTAAAAAGCCCACTTGGTTCCTATTGCAACTTCTCCTCGAGGTAACGGAACTAACTCCCACACTTCAAGTTTCCTGAATTGTGACAGCTCTTCCTGCATCGCTTCAACCCAAGAGTTGTCTTTCAATACCATTTGCACATTCTTAGGCTCTACTTGGGAGATGAAACACGAATAGAGGCAAGTGTGAAAGGCCTCGGAGTCATTTATCATCAACAACAACACTGTGTTGTTATTCAAACTACTCCTAGTCCTCACACCAGCATTAGGATTTCCTATGATACTCTCAATCAGATGATTCTTATTTATCCTAGATTTTTCTATCTCGTCAACCCTAGGATTATCTCCTAAATTTGATTCTATCTCACCTAACGGGGGAACGACTTCAGACTCTACATTTTCTTCCTCATGAACACTGTCTTCACAGTTAGAAATTGTTGTCTGATTTTCGTTTGTAGGCAACTCAGAATCATTTTCTGTTGGAGATCTCTCTTCTGTCGTTGAAAGCTCGGAAGTTGATGGAAAGGTCGTTCTCGGAAAACTTTGACCATCGTCAATCAGATCTAATGACGACAAGTCCTGTTCGATTGTACCTGCATTTCCATCCAAAGGAATGTTAAATGATTCAAACAGTTTGTCATAATAAAAAATCCATTCCGGACCAGTTTGGGGTTCATGTGTACAACTTGTTACATCAATATTATACACAATCTCTATTGTACCATTAGATTTGTTAAAACCCCGTTTGTATCGTGAGTTCGGCACATAACCTAGGAAATAACTTTCGTTAGCCTTTTCACCAAACTTAGGTTAATGTTTTGTTTTCATTAACGTACATGGTACCTCAAACGGTTCGAAGCCAGTTAAATTAGGTGACC
This sequence comes from Centrapalus pauciflorus, assembly GCA_020465985.1. Classification (NCBI taxonomy): domain Eukaryota; kingdom Viridiplantae; phylum Streptophyta; class Magnoliopsida; order Asterales; family Asteraceae; genus Centrapalus; species Centrapalus pauciflorus. Next base: position 20,991 of record JAANYP010009706.1, read on the forward strand.
TTTTATTCAAAACTTCATAACAAGTTTTGTTCAATGATTTGACAGTAAGGACCCGGTTTAAGACGTGACAAGCGGTATTGACTGCCTCCCCCCAAAACATGGTAGGAAGCTTTGAATCCGAGAGCATGGTCCTTGCTGCCTCAATCAAAGTCCTGTTTTTCCGTTCTGCCACCCCATTTCATTGTGGCTCATAAGGTGTCCCGTAGGTGTTTTCTACTTGGTCTAAGAACCCGATTAGCTTGGCAGCTGTCTCGTCCTTCGTACCTTAAAAGAAAACCCATGAAAATCATGAGTAATCATCAGTATTAACTAAACAATACCAGCTACCACCTATACTCCTTTTGTTGATTAGTTCGAACAGGTCCATATGCAACAAATCAAACGTGGCAGCTATAGAGTTCTGAGTCTTGGACTTGTTTGCCTTCTTGTGTTGTTTTCCTTTCTTGCACGGCAGACACTTGTCTTCGAACTGAAAAATATTCATTGGAACACCTTGCACCAATCCATTTTTCGTAATATAATTCATTTTTCTCAGGTGCAAGTGGGCCATGCGTCTGTGCCACAAAACTGATTCAGTCTCCGAAGCTTTTGATAGCAGACATATTGGTCCCATCGAAGATTCCGGTTTGTTCATGTCTAGCATGTACAAGTCATTCTTCCTTGGGGCCCTCATCAGTATCCACTCTTCAGGTACTTTGAATCCCGGTTTCAGCACTAACGCCTCAGTATCAGTGAAGAGTACTGAGTTCTTCTTATCACAGATTTGAGATACACTAATGAGATTGTGAACCAGTTTATCAACGTGATAAACATGATCCAGTTTGATAGTCCCATTAGTGACCACTCCAGTACCGGTGAGAATGCCTCGTTTATTACCAGCGAACGATACAAATCCCCTATTCCCTCCCTTGAAATCTGCGAGTAGACTTCTTTCCCCATTCATGTGCCTCGAGCAACCACTGTCGACGAACCATTTGTTGTTTAGACCTGTAGTTATCTCCTGCACATGAAAGAAATGAGGTTAGTTATCACGGGGAACCCAAGCCATGACTTACTTGGTAATACCATTCTCGTCCACATACTTGAACTCTTTCAAATTCCCATCTCTCCTTTCAGGTGACTTGGGTGTTTGATTTAGAGCCTGTTGCGTTGCAGAGTGATTTAAATTCACTCTCGGCCTTTGTGTAGGCATTTTCTATGGAACTCTTGAATAATTTCGATTATAAGGCATTTTCGAGTGATATCCCTGAGCTCTACCTGGTGTTTGATGTCTTACAGGAGTGTGTGACCTAACCGGAGTGTAAGATCTTCTAGGTGTAGTACTCCTATAAGTTTGTTGAGGTCCTGACCTAGTTTTATTAGGGACTCTATTCGGTGAATTAGTCCTAATCACTTCGTTGGGTCGACCTGACACAGGTGTTTGTTTCACAGTAGATTTTGGTGTGGCTTGCACAATTTTCTCGGTATTTTGAGAACCACTTGTGCTAGCTACACTTGAAGAGGGTTTATGTTGTTCCGGCTTTCCAGTTTTAGGTGTAGAGTTTACCTTCCTATCTGGACAACTAGAAGCAACAGGTCCCTTTTCGTGACATCTAAAGCAAGACATTTTGTCAATCGACTTCTTATGCGTGCCCTTTGACTTAGGTGTCTAACTATTACTAGTCACCCTAGGTTGTTTATCCTTAACTGGTTCAGACATAGGTTCAGGTGCTACCTCTGATTCAACTGGTTTATCAGTCTTCTCCTGAGGCTGAGGTACATAGTTATCATTGAAAGGTGGAGGACTCTCATTATATCCTAGACCTACAGGTTTCTTAGATTGACGTTGTGCATCTAAGATCTTCCGTAGGTTCAGTGATGAGTTCCTAAACTTTTCCAGTTTACTATTTACCTCGGCTATCTTAACCTTAGATTCAGCTAGCTCTACCTCTTTTATCTTAAGCTCTTTGGTCAATGCCTCAACATGTTCATACATCAGTTCTATTCTAACACACTGCTCACTCAGCTTGTCTTTTAGAACTATGACATCTTGTGAATCTGCTTTAAGCTTATTCCTAAGGTCTTCCTTTATATCTAAGAGGCTAGCGTTGTCCGATTTTAAGGATTTATTTTGAGCAGTTATATTTTGATGTGATTCTAGCACTAAGTTTAATCTATCATTAGACATAGCACATAAAGCACATAAATCAGGGAATATAGAGAAGTTCAGAATTACCTTGGCGTGATCGGATTCCACATTGGCCATCTGTGCAGCGACCTCCAGAATCGTCTGATCGTCTGACTTTTCTACCAACATAGGACTGATATCATTCTGATTGCTGTCCCCTACCTGTTCCTCTGCTCCAGCACTTCCAGTCTCCGTTACTTCAGCCATAAAGGCTCTAACATTGGACTCTAGATGAGTACTCCAGTCATATGTTCCATCGAGCTGTCTGTCAGATGTGACATTGGTTAACAGACCAGCTATATTTGCCTGATTGCTTGAACTACCCGGCTGAAATCTCCCTTGAGACTGATTCTGGTAGTTCTCGACTTTAGGTCTTTGACATTCTCTAACGAAATATCCTAACCCTTGGCAGTTGTAACACTTAACTTTGGATTTATCAAACCCAATCCTACTGTTACTGACATTTAAATCTCTTCCCGTGCTCTTAATGAACCTTTTAACTCGTTGAGTTACCATGGTCAGTTGCCATTGCAAATCCATCTCATCTAAATCATCAGGGTCCACCTGATCATAATCTTCATCCCATAGCGCAGGATCGTTGATTTTCCCTTGAACGCAATTGCCATAGGCGGCCACAAATGAAGGCAACAGATTTTGATGGTCTTCAGTTGATTTTGCGCTAATCGGCATCTTTGAATATCCTTGAGATGTTGATGTAGACTGAGCTGGCTTTTCTTCCGGTCTAGAAAACCCTAAGAAAGCCCGGCTCACTGAGTCTTCTGCTTCAACCGGAGTCGATGTTTCACTCGAAAAGAATGTTGTAGCCGTCTTCACGTCACTTGCCCCTGAAGGTTTGGACTTCCCAAAATACATATCCGGATCCTGTACTTGGTCGTAATCCTGTTCTTTCTTCAGCAATTCGAAACACTTGACAAACTCGAAGGTGAGACTAACTTCGAAATCCTAAATTCGAATATAGGGTAATTTCGATACTGAGCAAATTCGAATTTGAGTAAACTCGAATCAAACCATAAGAAACTTCGTAAGGAGCGTATTTTTCTGAAAAATAGAAATTTGAGTAAACACTAATACCCCCTTGATGTTCGAGCGACGCATGTTCGAAAAACGGCTAACAATTCGACTTTTTCAAGGTTTTAGATTAAACTAATATGTTTAAGAGTAAAAATATTGATTTCGACCAAAAACTTGAACTAATGCAAAGTATTTTCCGTTATTTTGCATGTATAGCTCGAAAATCTCTCCAAAAGCGTGATTTGACCGTCCAAAACGTCAAGAAACCACAGATGTTTCTAGTGAACACGATGAACACCACGAACACTCAATGGCTCTGATACCACTTATAAGATCTGCTCTCTACAGATCTATCTTGACGCGGCACTTTCCAACGAGTGCGGAATCCTCGTTAGTGGCTTGACGGATATATCACGCCACCGAAACATGGAGACTACCACGCTGATAAGCGAACAACTAGAACGTCCCAACACGATGATTCTCTCCAAACGAAACTCTCCAAATGCTAGCAAGTTCGAGATCGCCCTTTTGCTTAAACTCTTCGAAATCTGAAAAGTCTCTTCAAAAGTCTCATAATGAAGTCGAATTAACCCTTAATTATACTGACAGGTTCGACTTTGTCTAGGACAAATTCGAACTTGGCCCAATGCCTATTCGAACTTGTCCTCCTAGACAAATTCGAATCTGAGTTCAAACTTATGTTTGAACTTATCTTTGAACTTTATGTTTGAACTTATCTTTGAACTTTATGTTTGAACTTATTGTAATATGTTACCCTAAGTTCAAACACACAATCAATCAATATCAAACCTATATAATCAAACATATATATCAAACACTTGATAATATATCAATATCAAGTAAATTGGTTTACACAAAATGCTATCTATACTTAGACTGCTATCGTCACACAGGATGTCCTAACACTCCACACAATCGATCCATTTGATATCTTAATTCTGGAAGTCCTTTCACCAGTTGTTTTGAAGCCAGCCTTATATTATCGAAGTTCAGGTGGGATAACCTCCGGTACCATAACCAATAGTCTTTTGAAGACGCTTTTGATAGAAGGCAGATGATATCCTTAACCATAAGCTTGGCTACGTCTATGGTGTAAAGGTTAGAGCTTCGGGAACCGGATGTAATTTCTTTTTCTAATCAATACTCTTAACACTGCAGTTCTTAGCCTTAAATGTAACCTCTAGTCCTTTGTTTGTTGGTACACCCTGTGTGACGATAGCAGTCTAAACGATCTGCGTTATGATTTAAGTAATATTCTGAATATTAACAAGTGTTATTGATATATATGTTTAATATGTGTTTGTCGGTTATTGATTGTGTGTTTGAACTTGATGTACATATTACAAGAAGTTCAAACATAAAAGTCAAAGAGTATGTCAAGCATAAGTTAAAACATAAGTTTCATCACGTAAGTGTTTAAGTGTATAGGTTAGATTCGAATTGCATAAAAGGATACATTCGAATCTGTGATAGATTCGAATGAGTCCTTAGATTCGAATAGGCTAGATTCGAATCTGTCAGATGGACAGATTCGAATGGGCCTTAGGCCAGATTCGAGGTTGGCCCACAACAGACTCGAATCAGGGCCTATAATTAGGGATAGACTCGAATCATTAGCAGACCTTTGGCAGAATTCGTGAGGAATTAAGCAATAGGCGATCTCGAGTTTATCAGCTAGGTGAGTCCCGTTTCGGAGAGAATTAGTACGTAGGATCGTTCGTGTGTCGTTCGTTCAGCGTCTAATAGTCTCCGTGTTTCCGTTGGTTGAGAGTTGTCCGTCTGACCGTCAACGAGGATTCCGCACTCGTTAACGGGTCCGCGTCTAGATAGATCTGTCAGTGGTAGACCTTACAAGTGGTATCAAAGCCTACGGAGTGTTCGTGGTGTTCTTCGTGTTCATCAGAAACATTCTAGGTTTCTTGACGCTAGTTGGACGGTTTTTTCTCTCAAAAACGTGTTTTTGAGCTTAGCAAATTCATATTCGGGAAACACTTTGTCGTTTTTCACGTTTTTGGTCGAAATCATTATTTTTCATTTGAAAAATAGTGATTTAATCCGTAAAACGTCAAAAAATCAAAGTGTTAGCCGTTTTTCGAGTTTGCGGCGCTCGAATCTATAGGGGTAATTAGGGTTTTACTTTATTTTCGAGTCTAACCAAAATACGCTCCTATCGAGTCAATTTCAGTCAGTTTCGAGTCTGTGTTGTTTCGAATCTGTTAATACATTCGAATTGGCTCTCGAGTCTATATTGTTTCGAGTTTGTTTCGAGTCTGTTACTGTTTCGATTCTGTTCTTCGATTCTGCTGAATTTCGATTCTGTTGTGCCTTCGATTCTAAGGGTCTTCGAGTTTAAGAGTCCTTCGAATCTGACCTATCTTCGACTCTGTGGGATTGTTCGAATCTGACATTATTTCGAATCTACTTGACTTTTAAGACTTAATCGAATTTAATTTCAAAAGATTAAATATTAATTAGATTCGAATCTAGATAGATTCGAATAAGTTAATTTAAATCAGTTTCTAATTAAATTAATTAAGTTCAAATTCAAATTCTTTCAGAAAAGATGTCGAACCTTCAGAAATTCCTTGAAATGGATCACGAAGTTGGGAAGGCCAATGCACCACCTAAGCTGATGAAAGTTGAGGATTACTACTGGTGGAAGGATAGATTCACGGATTTTGTACGATTCAACGACATGCGCATGTGGGTGTGCATTGATGAAGGGTACATTCCACCAGTATCTGAGGTAGAAGGCCGTCAAAAGGTTCTGTCATATCAAATGATGAAAGAAGATGACAAGAAACTATTTGAAGCCGAAAACAAAGCTTTCTCTATTATCCGAATGGCGTTACCTCAAGATATCTTGCACACATTTCGGACTCAGAGGACGTCGAAAGAGCTTTGGGAGTCTCTTCAGAAACGGTGTGAGGGTAATCCACGGGTACGTAGAAAGCGTACTGAGCTGTTGACCCAACAGTTTGCAATCTTCAAGGCTCTTAAGGATGAACAGTTGGATGATATTATCACACGATTCTATCATCTGATAACAGAGCTTGAAAGTCATGGCATTGAGTACTCGGACAGTGACAAGAACAACAAGCTTCTTGATGCCCTACCAGCCAAATGGGCTATGTACGTGGCAATGATTAAGCTGAATGAAGATAAATACTATGCTCAATCACTGGATGACATCGTGGGAACGTTGAGGGCATATCACTTCGAAATGATAAAGACTGAGACTGATTACGAGCAAGTCCAAAATCCAGCGATGTATTTTGGAAAGACATCTAAATCATCAGTGTCAGCTGATCAGAAGAGTGCTACAGCGTTTTTCACCGGAGAAACGTCATCACCACCAGAGTCCGAAGACTCATTAAATCGCGCGTTCTTAGGGTTAGGAAGATCGGAAGAACCGCAACCTCAAGTCCAACAGGCATCGACCAGTCAGAGCTATTCGAAGATGCCAATGAGCGCAAAGTCGGCGGAAGAACATCTGAATCTGCTTGCTTCGTTTGTGGCCGCATACGGAAATTGCGTTCAAGGGAAGATCAACGATCCGGCTCTTTGGGATGAAGACTATGATCAGGTCGACCCTGATGACTTAGAGGAAATGGATCTGAAATGGCAACTGGCCATGGTAACCCAGAGGGTTAAGAGATTCATAAAGAGAACTGGAAGGAATCTGCAGATGAACAACAAAGGGATAGGATTTGATAAGTCCAAAGTCAAATGCTACAACTGTCAGGGATTGGGACATTTCGCGAGGGAGTGTCAAAGACCGAAGGTAGAATCATACCAAGGACAGAGTCAGCACCAAGGACAGTACCAAAATCAGTCCCAACAGAGATATCTTCCGAGTTCTGCATCTGGTCAAGCCAATCTAGCGGGTCTGATATCCAATGTCACTTCTGACAGACAGCTAGATGGTTCTTATGACTGGAGTTCACATCCGGAGTCCAATGCTAGAGCTTTTATGGCTGAAGTTACGGAGAATGGTTGTGAAGAGGATGAGCAGACCACAAGGGACAGCAGTCCGATGTGGGTAGAGAAAGCGAATGATCAGACCGTGCTGGAGTTTGCTGCTCAGATGGCCAACGTGGAATCTGATAACTCCAAGGTTAGTCTTTCTAATTCTCTATTTCGTGATTTATGTGCCTTATGTGTTACTTCTAACGATAGGTTAAATCTAGTCTTAGACTCACATAAGACCATAGCTGCTCAAAATGAAAACTTGAAAATAGAAAATGCTAGCCTAAATGACATAAAACAAGATTTAAAAGAAAAGCTTAAGGCTGATGCTCAAGATGTAATCGTTCTAAAAGACAAACTGAGTGAGCAGTGTGTTAGGATAGAACTTATGTATGAGCACGTAGAAGCCTTGACCAAAAGTCTGAAAGACAAGGACATAGAGCTAGCCGAGACCAAGGTTAAGGTAGCAGAGGCAAATAGCAAGCTGGAAAAGTTTAGGAATTCGAGCCTAAACCTAGGAAAAGTCTTAGATGCCCAAAGACAGTCTAAGAAGCCTGTAGGTCTAGGTTTTCACGAAATTCCTCCACCTTTCAATGATAACTATGTGCCTCAGCCTCAGGAGAAAACTGACAAGTCAGTAGTTTTAGAGGACCTACCTGAACCTACACCTGAGCCTAAAGTTGAAAATACACCTAAGGTGACTGACTCAAATGTCAAGGTCAAGAAAGTGAAATTTGTGTCTTCCTCCAGTGAAACACCTGCAGGAAAACAGAAAATTTCATGGGCTGACCAGGTCGAAGAGTCAGACACAATAGATGTACCAAAGGAAGTAGACACCAGTGAGACACCTAGATCTAAGGGACCAACCAAAAAGTCCATGGATAAGATGTCTTGCTTTAGATGTCACGAGAAAGGGCACGTTGCTTCTCACTGTCCAAATAGGAAAGCTGATGTTACACCTAAGACAGTGAATCCAACACCTGTTAAGCCCTCACCAAGTGTGGCGAGCACCAGTAGTTCTCAGAGTACAGAGAAAACTGTGCAGGCCGCACCAAAACCTGTTGTGAAACAAACACCGGTAAAGGTTGGACCAAAAGAAGTGTGTAGGACAAATTCACCGAATCGTGACATTAATCAATCTAGGTCAGCACCTCAACAAGTCTATAGGAGCACCACACCTAGCAGGTCACACACTCCAGTTAGGTCACATACTCCTATTAGACAATATGTTCCGGTAAAAGCTCAGGGATCACAGTCTGAAATGCATTATAATAAGACTTATTCTAGAGCATCACAACAAATGCCTACTCAAAGGCAAAGAGTGAATCTAAATCACTCGGCACCACAACAGAATTCAGTTCAAAGGCCCAAGTCACCTGAAAGGCGAAATGGGTATTTGAAAGAGTTCAAGTATGTGGACGAGAATGGTATTACCAAGTCAGTCATGGCTTGGGTTCCCCGTGATAACTAACCTATTTTTCTTTCATGTGCAGGAGATAACTACCGGTCCAAACAACAAGTGGTTCGTCGACAGTGGTTGCTCCAGGCATATGACAGGGGAAAGAAGTCTTCTCACAGACTTCAAGGGGGTAATAGGGGATTTGTATCATTCGCTGGCAACAAAGGAGGAAATATCACTGGAACTGGAGAAGTCACTAATGGGACGATTACATTGGATCAAGTTTATCACGTTGATAAACTGGTTCATAATCTCATTAGTGTATCTCAAATCTGTGATAAGAAGAACTCGGTGTTATTTACTGACACTGAGGCGTTAGTGCTAAAGCCGGGATTCAAGATACCTGAAGATTGGATATTGATGCGGGCTCCAAGGAAGAATGACTTGTACATGCTCGACATGAACAAGCCAGATAATTCGATGGGTCCGATCTGCTTACTATCAAAAGCTTCGGAGACGGAATCGGTTTTGTGGCACAGACGCATGGCTCACTTGCACCTAAGGAAAATGAACTACATAACAAAGAATGGTTTGGTGCAAGGTGTGCCTCTGAAGAGCTTTCAATTTGAAGACAAGTGTCTACCGTGCATGAAGGGCAAGCAACATAAAAAGACACACAAGTCCAAGAAGCTGAATTCCATAACCTCGACATTCGATTTGTTGCATATGGACCTTTTCGGACCAATCAACAAAAGGAGTATTGGAGGTAGTTGGTTTTGCTTAGTTATCACTGACGATTACTCACGGTTTTCTTGGGTTTTCTTTTTAGGTACGAAGGACGAGACGGCTACAAAGCTCATCGGGTTCTTAGACCAAGTGGAGAATTCCTACGGAACAAGGGTTAAAAATATACGTAGTGATAATGTGACTGAATTTAAAAACTCTGTAATTGGTGTATATTGCCTATCAAAGGGCATCGTGCATCAATTCAGTGCACCATATGAACCTCAACAGAATGGGGTGGCCGAACGTAAAAACAGAACATTGATTGAGGCTGCAAGGACTATGCTTTCGGATTCAAAGCTTCCTACCATGTTTTGGGGGGAGGCAGTGAATACCGCGTGCCACATTTTAAATAGAGTCCTTACAGTCAAATCATTGAATAAAACATGTTATGAAATTTTGAATAAAAGGCCACCTAACTTAACTGGATTCGAACCGTTTGGAGTACCATGCACACTTTTAAGGACAAAACATCAACCGAAGTTTGGTGAAAAGGCTGACGAAGGATACTTCCTAGGTTATGTGCCAAACTCACCAAACAAACGGGTTTTTAACAAAAGGAATGGTACTGTGGAGATTGTGTATAATATTGAAGTCACAAGTTATACACATGAACCCCAAACTGGTCCGGAATGGATATTTTACTATGATAAGTTATTTGAGTCATTTAACATTCCTTTGGATGATACTGCAGGTACAATTGATAAAGACATGGCGACGTTACATCTAAATGACGATGGCCATATTTTTCCAAGGACCACATTCGAATCTACGTCCGAGACTACTGCGACTGTAGATGGGTCTCCAGAAGTTGCTAATCCAGAAGAACCTAACACTGAGAATCAGACTCAAGCATCAAGTTCTGCCTCTGAGGAAAACGTCCGTGAGGAAGAAAATGTGGAAGCTGAGCCTGTTCCCCCTTTAGGTGAAATAGGATCCAACCTAGGAGATAATCTAAGGGTAGACGAAATAGAGACCTCTAGGATTAACAAGAACCATCCAATAGATAACATCATAGGAAATCCTAACGAGGGTGTGAGGACTCGGAGTAG
>JAANYP010009709.1:0-17866 GCA_020465985.1 Centrapalus pauciflorus
ATGGGAAAAAGAACAAACCCAGATTAAAGACAAGGCAAAAGGAAAAGCAAAAGCTGTAGCATTGCCAGACAAGCCAAGTACTTCTTACGGGAAGTCATCTGAAGACAAGGCTACACCCTCTTCAAAAGACCCACAAGTTCTTGTAATTGGTAACCCAGTTACGACATTCCTCAAGAACCTCTGTGAAGATTCTCCACCAACACCATCCTTTGTCATGCCAGTATCTCCCCAACCAGACGAGGATTTCGATCCTTCTGAAGCATTTGAACATTTGTTCATGGCAGGAAACGACGAAGATGAATCGACTGTCCAGAATGTGGTTAGTGACAGCGACTCAGGAGAATCAGAAACGCAAGAAATGCCACCCAGGAGACAGAATCCACCAAAATCAGATACTAAACAGCAGTTCACATTTGATGATATCCCTCCATCAAGATGGAGAGAAAGAAGTGTGGAAATGCTAACTTGGATGTCTGCAGAACTTCAGTTTTACAACATAGACATGGTCTTAAGACGATTTGCAACCAGACTCCAGGGAAGACTCCGTGACTGGTATCTCAGTCTTGGAGAGTATCGCCAATTACAGATGCATCAGTCTCAATCTCCTGAAGAATTCATGAGTGTCATCTACTCAGAATTCATTGGCAATCCAGTTGAGCATACGATACACGCAAGAGAAGAGTTCCTCAAAATGAAATGCTGTTCCTTCCTCAAAAAAGATCTTGAAAAGCACTACAATAGAATGTCTGAAAGATTCTATTGTCTTCAAGGAATAGATGATGTTAACCTCAAACAGGTATTCTTGAATTCATTCCCTGAATCACTTGGAAATGAGGCATACAGATTTCTTGAATCTAGGAACGCAACAGTTGCACAAACCTCTCTTGGTGAGTTGTATCAACTCATTCTCAATGCTCTAGCCAAGCTCTGCAACCAGAAAAAATTCCTGGTAGAGTTTGAGAAAACTGGAAAACGACTAGGCAAAGCATGTGATGACAAACATCTGCAGATCAAGTGCAAAGACAAGTCATCTTGTGATTGTTCTCATACAAAGAGGAAGTCACACTCCAAAAGATTTTCTAAATCTTTTGATTCTCACAGGAAGAAGAATTTCAAGCCAAAGAAGAAATGGAAGTTCCTGAGAAGGAAATTCAAACGAGGCAGAAATTCAGATAAGTGTTACGTATGTAACAAGAGAGGACATTTCGCTAAAAACTGTCCAGATAAAAGAAGATCAATGGCACTGTTGCAGACTCTCAACAAGATAGAGCCAGTTGACATCTCTGATATTGAGTCAGTCTACTCTCTTGATGATGAACCAAATGACAGAACGTTATGCACATTACGTTATTCTTATAGTTCATCAGATGAAGACTCAACAGATTCAGAGTCATCAGATTACTCTGACACAGGTTTGTTTATGGTTAGTCATGCACCTCATGTCTTGCCATTACAACAAAGTCAACCAGTCCCCATTGCCAAAGTTCATCTTCTGACGTCAGCATACGCAAAGCCAATACCAGTCGTAGCACTGTTCGACACTGGTTCAGCAGTCTCCATTCTAGATCCAAAGATCTTACAAACGAGTTATTGGAGACCACACGAGCAAACCTTCTTAGCTGCTAATGGAGAAAAGTTTGTGATTGACAAGATCAGTATCCCTATATACATACGTCTTTTCCCCAAATGCGTAATCAAACACAAGCTGCTAGGATCAAGCTCTCATGGCAAAGATATGCTCATCGGATTTGATTTGCTTTCAAAGCTACCAAATCTGAAGTGGACACCTCAAGGATTAAGCTACAAAAGTTTCATGAATCCATGGAGTACAATCCCTAAACTTCATATGATGGTTACTCCTACTCTCGAATCCTTGAAGCAGCAGATTGTCCAAACCTCATGCGCTTCTACACACACAGAGTTCCTGAAAAGGCATTCATCACCCCTATGGCTTAACGAGTCATTCTTTGTTACGCTACCGTTCAAACAGAATGAGGATGTTAACCCCACAAAAGCAAGCCACCCAGGAATGAATCCAGATCATTACCAGCTTGCAATTGAAGAATGCGGTCAACTCGTTGACCAAGGAATTATTGAGCCTACGAATTCCCCATGGGCGTGTGAAGCATTCTACGTAAACAAACGTAGTGAACAAGTCAGAGGAAAGCTAAGACTAGTCATCAACTATCAACCGCTAAACCATTTTTTGGCAGATGACAAGTTTCCTCTCCCACAAAAGAAGGCATTGTTTCAGTCATTGGCAAACGCTAAAGTCCTGTCCAAGTTTGATCTAAAGTCCGGATTTTGGCAATTAGGTATTCGTCCTGAAGATAGGCCAAAGACAGCCTTCTGCATCCCTGATCATCATTACCAGTGGAAAGTTATGCCGTTTGGTTTAAAAAACGCACCGTCTGCTTTTCAGAAAGCTATGGTAAAGATTTTTGAACCAATTTTATCTAACGTTCTGGTTTACATTGATGATATTCTGTTGTTTTCAAAAGACAACGACTCACATGTGGAGCTGCTATCAAAGTTTCATGCTTTGATAACCAAGTATGGTATTATGCTATCAGAAAAGAAAATGGAAATTGGTGTTACTACAATTGATTTCCTTGGAATGAAAATATCAGATGGCAAGTATCAACCCCAGCCACATGTTTCGCAAGAGCTTCATAAGTTCCCAGACACACTAACGAGCCAAAAGCAGATTCAACAGTTTCTTGGAATAGTGAATTATATGGCAGATTTTTTACCAAAATTATCTGATCATACAAAACACCTATTCCCCATGTTGAAAAGGAATCCCTCACAATGGTCTTCGGAACAGACCGTAGCTGTCAAGGCTATAAAGCAGCTAGCTGACAAGATGCCCCCTCTGAAGATTCCCACTTCGTCAGAAAAAAGAATCCTTCAGACAGACGCAAGCGACGAACATTGGGCAGCTGTCTTAATCGTCCTCAACGAGAATAATGCCAGAGAAGTATGTGGTTATAAAAGTGGCACGTTCAAAGATTCTGAGAAGCATTACCACTCTACGTTCAAAGAGATTCTCGCTGTCAAAAGAGGAATAGAAAAGTTCCAGTTCCACTTGATAGGGCACGAGTTCCAAGTAGAGATGGATATGTCATCATTTCCGCGGATGCTCCAGTTCAAAAGAAAGATGCTTCCACAGGCACAGCTTTTGAGGTGGTCTAATTGGTTCTCACAGTGGAAGTTTACTGCTAAGCACATCAAAGGAAAAGACAACGTCCTCGCAGACTTCCTATCCAGACCCCCGAAGGAGTATAAATACAGCAAAGGACTGAACGAAATTGGCAAGATATCCCAAAGTATCATACCAGTTTTCAGTATCCATCCAATGGCGGAACGGAAAGAGCAACAACATGACATGCCACAAGAAGAAGGATCATCGTCCATCACCGCACAACTAGATCAACTCCAAATATCTGATCTCCCAGAGCAAATTACTGAAATCATTGCTGAGCTCACATTCAAGGAAAGGGCTACCCTAAATTACGAAACCTTTTTAACTGTTTTACTGAGAAATCATGGAGCGGTTATCAAAGGATTAATGTTTCACCCAGACTACCCATTCCTTAGCATTTTCTACATTCATGACCTATACAGCCTACCCAAAGAAGCCCTCTGTTTCTTTTGGTACCTTGTTGAGTGAACTAAGCTATTGTAAGGAGATCTCTCTGATCGCCACTCTTTTGAGAAATAAAATTAAGTGTTGTTTGCTGAATTCTTCTTCTATATTCCATCTCTTTCCATGAGTGTTATCGACCAACCAGGTATCACCGACCACCCTGCACCTTCTTGTGTAACCGTAACGTCTTACTGGTCTTGTATAGATCAGCCATAAACCCCCTCACGTCTTACTGGTCTTGTATAGATCAGCCATAAACCCCCTCCCCTCCTCGTGTAACCGTAACGTCTTACTGGTCTTGTATAGATCAGCCATAAACCCCCTCACGTCTTACTGGTCTTGTATAGATCAGCCATAAACCCCCTCCCCTCCTTGGGGGTCCATCTTCTTTAAAAGCTTCAAATTGTGGATAGCATATTCCAAAAATGATGCAACTCCATTTATGTATGGTTTTTTGGTTCTATCTGTACGCATCCAAGTCTTATCTATGTTCATGGCGGTTATTCGAAAATTCACCTAAATGGACAAAATTAAGCCCTCAGAAACATCTTGTTATTGAATATTAACACAGGTTTATATACTACTTATGGTGAGGTCTTATATTTCTATGGAACGAACAAATGCCAAAATTTTCTATTATCCACTCATTTTTATCAAACTTAAGTATACAAATGCCCTTTTTTATCTTGAGTTTGTTGATCAATTACACATATAAATCAACCTTATCCTTCTTACTTCTTATCATTAAATCACCAAGATCAAACAACATTTAGTTTTTCATTCTTCAGTATAAGTGTAACAACCCGAACAGTAATTTACATCAATTAACAATGTTTAACGTTAATTAGGACGTTAAATGAAATTTGTACTAAATAATTGCAATATCAGTTAATAAGAGAAATTATATAAGTTAAATATGAGTTATGAAATGATCAATGAAATAAGCATACTGTTAGCCCAATGATATAATTTGTAATAACAAAAGAAGAAAACAATTATATTGATAGTCTTATAAAAGCCTCATAAATGAGTTGTAAGAAAAGAGCTTGAATCTATACATACGAAACTACACAAAATACCTCTTTAAAACCCTTGCATGATCTACTTGCAAAGCCACAAAAGAAAGCAGTATATAAATGTTTTAACCATGAAGCAAAATAGCTAAAACAAAAGTTGATACACAACTAAAAATAAACCTAAACTGTTGAACTAAAATGCTAAAACCAACAATGATCAAACCCAAAACCAAATAAAACAATGCTCCTAATGTGTTAGCGGTGGTGTTAGCGACGATGTGGCGGTGGTGTGCACAGTCGACCGAGGAAGAGAGAAGATGAAATGGGGGCTAGGGGTTTTGGAAAAGAGAAATAGAAAGAAATGTGCACGTAAAAGTATATACTTTGTCTATAGATACAACACGAGGAAACCAGTGATGGAATTTGATACTTTGTCGATCACTATCTCATAACATTTATTGGGAGTGAGTTCAATCATTATCAAACAAATCATACAAGCCAAGAAAGAAATCAACCGTACATATGAAGATTAATATTTTTTACAAAGTATTAGCAGTGAGATACATACATCATACCTTCAATTTTCTATATAAATACCCAAATTAACAATGGTCTGCTCATTTTACACAAATCAAAGAATTTGAGAGTTTCTCTATCAACAAAACCCACGGTTCCTCTCTAAATTCATCAAAACTCATCATCAATTTGTAAGTTTCAAGTTGAAATTCAACAAAACAAGCATTGAATAGCAAGTTCCTACAAGATTACAAGGTAATCTCATGCTTTATGCATTGTGTTCATATATGTATGTTACGGTTGCTGATTTTTTTATACATTCAAAAGGATTCAATCTTCAAAATTGATGATCAATTAGGAGTTTCAATCATCAAATAAAATACATGCATGTTTGAATTATGTGTTTAATTGATTTTCTTAACAATTTGAAGCATAAATTCCAACATTGAAATAAAAAATCAGAAAATTATATAGGTTGCAGTCCATGTGATGTTTGCTTCTGTTTTGGTCAAAAATGAGGGCCAAGAAGGCCATTTGGCCTTCGGCCATAAATTAGATACATATGTGTGTGTGTTTTGTACATTATTAAATAACTTGGACATGATAATCTCAAACATACCAGAAGAAATTGTCAGTAGCACATACCAGTTTTTGAACTGAAAAGGAATGAGATAAAATTTTTTATTAAAAAAAGATATCTTATGTGGCATCACGGACAGCTCCAAAACAACTTCTTGAATTCATATTGTTTTTCTAGCTTATAAGCATAACACGACATATCAAGATTTTTGTTATCATGCTCTGTTACAAGGTTCATCTTGGCTCTTGTATTTTAGGATTATGATCCACATGAAGAGAATCCAGGGACTGGCCCTTTTAGTGATCCTGAGTCTCAGATGATGCGAAAGCTCTCAACATCGTTTGAACCAGATATGTGGGTCAACGTCCATTCTGGAATGGAGGGGACATATAGCTCTACTCATACTGTTACTTTCAATGCATAGTGGATGACAGGTTTGGCTTTCCTACTTTCCATCCATTACGGATGCAAAAGTTGATTGCAGTATTGGTTACATGGAATCCTAATTCAGGAAGCATATATCATGCAATGATATGAAAGTGTCACTGCCCATGTAAAAAACATCAATTTGTTAGTTCCCTATCCCCAATGGTGCTTATTTTAAATACTCACTTGCTATAAAATTAAGCATTATCCCCTACAACTCCCTAGACATATTAATAAAGATTTCCCAACAATAATCCATATCCTAAAGAAACTACTAATCTAAATCCTCATCTAAAATCAACACATATCTCGTAGTACTACTTATTCATAAACAATGACAATAATATCATTGGGCTAACAGTATGTTTCGCAGCAAGCACAACAGCAATATTTAAAATAACAGCCAGCAACAACAATACCAAATAGCATACATGGGAGTCTCAAATTGATCGATGAACACTTTATCAATTGGAAAAACATAATCAATCAATCATAAATTTGACTATGAAATTGACCGATGAACACTTTATGAATTAGAAAATAACATACCCGTGAATTCGATCGTAGAGGGGGTTTGTGGTCAGCAGCGACAAAGAGTAGAGATGGTGGTCGATCGGAGAGGGGTACGGTAGTCGATCGGAGAGGGGGTCTGTGGTCAGCAGCGAGAATGTGATGATGGTCGATCGGAGTGGCGGACGGTGGTCGATCGGAGTGGGGGACGGTGGTCGATCGTAGTGGGGGACGGTGGAGAGGGGTCTGGGTTTATTAGCTTAAATAGGAATGGCCGTATGTATTAGGTTGAATATATTAGGTTTATTCGTTTAGATAATAAGTAATTAAATTTGTGTATATTTATTGAATGAGGTAACTAGCTTAGTGGGTAACAACTATGTTTTTTAAACTTGAGGTCTTGGGTTCTATTCTTGTCATGTAGTTTTTAATTAGTCTCAAGTAAGTAATTTTTTTTATATATTACCACAACTAGGTTAGACACCATGTATTACAAGGGTTGATTTAGAAAATACATAATTTGTTATATTTTAATAAATTATTATAAAATTTATATATGATTAAAATAAAAAAATCTAAATCTATTTAAATTAAAGATTAAAAAATAGTTAGTTGCCTGATATTACATGAAAAATATTATTATATTATAGCATTAAAAATCATAATACGTGCTTGCAAAAGAATGTTTCTTTTAATTTTTATTAACTTCAAATATGAAATATCAGTGTGAGATACAAAAAGTTTTCATTACGTGAATGTGTATATATATTTTGAAAATGATAAAATATAAAAAGTGGAATATCTGAAAATTAATAACCAAAATTTATCATATTCACATTTCAAGTTTTATCAGCTAATTTTTAACTTTTGTTAGCAAAATAATTTACAGAAAATTTAACTTTATTTACCATATTTCTACATTTAAATCCAGTTTTACATTTGAGTTTAATTTTGTTCATTAAGGATAAAAATAATGAATGTTGTAGAAATCGCTAGGCGGGAGTCGGCCGGCCGACTGGGGACTAGGGAGTAGTCGGCCTAGGCGGGGACTAGTCAGGGACTAGTCGGATTGGAAATTTTAGTTTGTAAATTTTAGAATTACATATGTAACATGTTCAAAAATAATAAGATATACATGTAGGTTAGTTAAAAAACGATTAAATAATAATTAATAATATTTTATAATTAGAACTTAAGGTTAATCATTTAAATATTTTAAGGTAACAACCTAAATTTAATTGATTTAGATTTGTTATATTATATTATATATATATATATATATATATATATATATATATATATATATATATATATATATATATATATATATATATATATATATTAAATATTAAAGGATTTTCTATTAATTAATTTATTAAAAATAGAATAAATAATTATAATTACTAAATAAATATATAAATCTTATTTAGGGTTTTTACTTTTAAACATTCGGTCGCTTCCTCTCCCTCTGCTGCTCTGCTTTTCCTTCTCTGCTGCACTGCTTTCCTTCCGGCAGACGCTTCCTCTCCCTCCGCTCTCCCTTTTCCTTCTCGGTCGCTGCTCTCACCTTTGCCGTCGCTGCCCTCTGTTTGCTGGCTGCCGTCGCTCTCTCGGCCTCACTCTGGACATCACAAGGTACACATATCTCTCTCTAATCCTTCTTCTTCCTCATCGAATCCATATTCAACGCCGATTTTAACCTTGATTTTGACCGCCTAGAGCCGCCTAGGACCGACTTTGACCGACTTTGACTTCCACCGCCTAATTAGTCCGATCAGGTTCAAGTCGTAGCGGCAGTATCCCGAGTCCCGCTTAGTCGTCGATTATCGGCCGACTAGGCCGATTTTTGCAACATTGATAATAATAGATATTTATTTTAGGTAAACATTAATTTGATGTGTTGTAGTATCTAATTTAATATTAATTCATTAATGAGAAAAACCTAAAATCAAAATTTAATGTGATTAAGTTAAGTTAGTAAATTAGTAAAATCAAAATTGCATTTTTTAGTTTTTTCCAATCTAAATGGATCATAATTATTTTATTTAAAAAAAATTACAAATTGTTTGGCTTTTTAGTAAATTCCAAACAAAACTGATTACAAACCATTCAAGTTTTAGTTTTTTCGTGAAAAACTACGACCCAATCATGTTTTTTATTTTTTATTTACAAAAAACTATAAATCAACTAATTTAAATTAGAGGTTTCTTACCTTCCCAAGTTAAAGAACACCCCAAGCCATTTTGAAGATAAAATCCACAGCTCAATTCAACCCTGTTACGGTTTTTTTCCTTCTGTTCGCTCTTATAAACACACACAACACTTCTCAATTGTTTTCGAATGAATGAAATGGAAGCGAAGAGTATAACGTGTTATACATATAAACATATCGTTTATAACGCGAGTTCGATACCGATACTCGACCCCGTTATCAATATTTCATAATTAATATCAATATTCTCATTTAATTCCGTGGTCTCCTAATTATTAATAATCTGCTAGAATTATAAACCGGTGACATGTATACTCGACCCCGACACGTGTTCATCCAATAATCGTCATAGCATTGCCCCAACGCAATATTAATAATTTAATCAACCAATAAATTTAATCATTCGTAGTATTTTTTCGTTCATATTATATACAATTGTGAATAAATAATCAAATACTATCTAATCGTAAATAAATATTCAGAATATATATTAAATATTTTATAAGGTTATGAAAAAATAAAAATTGTAACTAAATAAATTTAATGAAACTAATAAAATACTCACTAAAGATAATAGTAATGTAATTAAATAAATTGAAACATAAATTGGTTTAATTTGATATGTTTCTGTTATTGATAAAAATATAAAAAGTTGTTACTATTTTTGATAACTGAAAAGTTGTTGGTGACCTGCTAAACAAGTTTGCAGGTCACCAATTACTATTATTGATAGAAAAATAAAAAGTTATTATTATAAATGATAAAAAAATAAATAATGTTACTATTAATGATAAAAATGTCAAAACTTGTTACTATTTTTGGTCATTTACCCATTTTAATATAAAGTTGTATTTATCTTTTTAAAATAATAAATTGTATTTATTCATTAATTTTTATAATAATAAGTTGTATTTATTTTTTATTTTAAGAATAAAAAGTTGTATTATTTATTTTAAAAACAAAAAGTTGTACATAGATAGAGATATACAGTAGTTTAGAAACATAATACCTAAAACATCTGCTTTTTCAAAATTGATTTATGTTATCATCTTCTCTCCTAAAAATCTGAACGTGAGTAATGTTCTCTCCATCAAAAGCGGATTCCCTTCTACAAAATCTGAAAATCAACACTACCGGTTCCTCAAACGATTTGGGCGCTGCTTGGTGAGGGTCTTCTGGTACGCGATTGAGGGCTCAATTTCTGAATCTCTGTAAGTTTTTATAATTCCTCTCGTTCTTGTTTATCTTTGCGATCGGTAGTCCTGGTGGTGTGGATACCAGGTTCGTTTCATATTTGAATTCACATACCGATTGGCACCCCCAATGTTTTCATTCATGCACATAATTCATACATTTCTATGCAAAAAAAAAAAATGTGACGATCTCTATGGGTGTGCTGTGTGGGTTTAGGAACTCACTGTGGGTGGACAGAGATCCAACCTATGTGAATTCAAATATGAAACTACAAAGAATACTTTGTCCCATTAAAGAGAAATGAGCTACTGTGAATCTTAAATTTACAAGAGACTCCCGTCAATTTTTGAATTATTTTGTGTTTCTGTTCTATAAGTAGCTTGTTGTACTGATATAAAACTATGAAGAATACTTTGTCCCATTAAAGAGAAATGAGCTACTGTGAATCTTAAATTTACAAGAGACTCCCGTCAATTTTTGAATAATTTTGTGTTTCTGTTCTATAAGTAGCTTGTTGTACATGAATTCTGAGAATCCTAAAAATAGACGACAATTGACTGATTGAGTGATTGACTTATCACATAGTTTTTAAGGTGTTCTAATGTGAGCCACAATGTCCATAATAATACCCTTCATCGATAATGAGTAAATTTGAAAGCCATAGACAGATCAACCTCAGCCATGGTTTTTGGCAGCACTGGATGAACTGCAAGAGAAATTGCACATGATAAGCCAAAAGTACACACACACATGTATATAACATAAGATGCCAGTCGCCATACCAAGCTTAAACATCTCTAATAGTTTTGGAGTATGATTTAACGAAAACACACATATTACCATAACTTAGTTACTAAACCTTGTTTCATCAGACCTGATCACCATACATGACCTACATTACTCGAATGTGTTACATCGCTCAATGTGCCTCCCAACAGTACAAAATTAATCTAATTATTAGATATCCTATTAAATTGACTGTAAGTCAAGCATCAAAATTTACAGTTTGACGCAATGTCAAATAGACAAGAAATGTGCAATGTGTTACTAAAGCCTTGCCTAGGAAACAGGTAACTTGAAGCAAAAAATTAAGAACCAGATAAACACTTTTCTTGATTAATTATTTTTTATTCTATAGAGTAATTGAATGCCAGATGAAGATAACGTTTCTCATGTTTCACAATCTAACACATTGTATCATGACCACATAAAGTATAAAGACCCAAAAATCTACATTGAGGGCCTAATGTATACCTTTATAACGTAATAGCATTCATTAATTAGAGGATACGATTCTGGAAGTTTATGTGCTGCAAATTCAGCTTCTAAAACATCAAAATTAAATCAAGTCTAGTGTTGCAAATATAAAATACATAGCATGCATGTTATAGTTATGAGTTTATTTGATTTTCTTACCAATTTGAGACCATAATTCCAAAATTTAAGATTATTTTCTGAGATTATTAAACCTTGCTGCTGTCCCTATTTCATTTCGATTTTTTGTTCTGTTTTTTGTCGAAAAAGAGGGCCAAGAAGGCCATATGGCCTTCGGCCAAAACTTAAAAAGATTTGTGTGTGTTTATGCATGATTTAAAAGCATCAAACCCCTTTTTAAAGTTGTGAAAATGTTGCTGGAGTTAAAGAAAAACAGAAAGTTAAAATATGCAGTGTAGTGTGAGTGTGTATGTACAGCATGGGAGAACCGAGATTCACAAATGGTGTGAATCTCGGATTTTTAAACAACACCCAACACCCCATTATTCCTTTCTTGTAATATATATTAGTTAAGTTGTGTGCTGTTCAAGGGAGAAAAGAACCGAGATTCACATATACCCTTAATCCTTCTATCTATGTACATCACTTTTGTTGCTGGAAAACAAAAACATCACAGTAGCACCTTAACCATTTAAACAAGCCATAAATTAGTCTAGTGTTGAGTATGGACAACAGCAACATCACTCCCTGTTTCTGTCCCTTTTGGTAGCTCCAACAGTCCCACGGGTCTTAGTCCTTTTGACAGACTCACACCCTAAGTATACTAGTATTGTACCCGCGCTAAGCGGCGGCGGTGATAAATAATAGAAAAAAGCATAATTCAGTCATTCAAAAAGAAATTGTTATGAAACCAATATTACGTTTATCAAAATATAATGCTTAGTATTTCAAACTAATTAATGTACATAACGATAACAAAATCATGGTACATGTCTCAAAAGCACAAAACTTAACCAAAATCATACCTCAGCTCCAAATGAGTTTCAAATTCAGATTTTGACATCAAATACTTCTTCAATCCAGTCATAATATCTATAATTAAAGTTTAACCAAACAAATTTAACAACTTACGTTATGAACTCAAGTCAATAATATAGGAACCAAAACTCAATCTTATGTAAAAAAACATGACTAATTAGCTTATGCACTTAACCCATAACCCGAATAACCCTTTCTGGTTTTTTTTTACAAAAAATCTACCCAGAATAGCAATCAACTTTGCTGAAATTGCATGATATGACAACAAACTATCAAATTGAGTCGTTTCTAATGAAGCGTTCCTTAAAAATCTTGTAAAAACACCATTTCTATAAAAATATTACATTCAAGTAAAGGTAGTGAGAGCCACAAATAGAGGTTTTATCCAACACATTCAAGTAAAGTAACTTCAAAATATTATAACAATAATCAAATGCAAACATCACAAGTATAGGAACTTGACATATAGACATAATTGAGAATTGAAACCTATAGAGTATTCGACAGACACATAAATAAGAGAAATTCAATTCATGCAATTATCTTATGCATAGATCATTTGATAAATGTTAAAATTTTTGTGAAACGTAAAAGATCTCATAATTAAGAAAGACCAGTTATAAAAGTTAAGCTAACATGAAATTAAAGTTAAGCATCGATCACATCTTAATAGAAACTCTCTGATTTGTGCAGAATCTGCACAAAATAGCAATTTAATATACTGAAATTGCGTACTATGGCAATGATCTTTCATATTAAGCCAATTATCGATAAACTTTCACAACACAACAAAAACTTTCATTTGACGTCCAATTTTGACGAGACTTTTTGTAACAATTCTAAAATCTTTAAAAGTATCAAATACATATAAACATTTCAACATTCATTGATATTTTATACCTTTGGGAATTATCATACCAAAAGTTTTTTTTAAAATAGCAATGAACTTTCATTTAGTGTTGGATTTCAATGATTCTTTTTGCAACACATCCAAAATCCTTTAAAAACATCAAACATTTATAATTATTTCATCATTCATTGCTATTTCTTGACAGAGTGTAAGGTCTACGACTACAAGATCTATCTAGACGCGGATCCGTGAACGAGTGCGGAATCCTCGTTGACGGTCAGACGGACAACTCTCAACCAACGGAAACACGGAGACTATTAGACGCTGAACGAACGACACACGAACGATCCTACGTACTAATTCTCTCCGAAACGGCACTCACCTAGATGATAAACTCGAGATCGCCTCTTGCTTAATTCCTCACGAATTCTGCAAAAAGTCTCTTAATCATTCGAGTCTATCCCTAATTATAGACCCTGATTCGAGTCTGTTGTGGGCCAACCTCGAATCTGGCCCAAGGCCCATTCGAATCTGTGCATCTGACAGTCTCGAATCTAGCCTATTTTCGAATCTATGGTTACATTCGAATCTATCACAGATTCGAATGTCAACCGATATATAATTCGAATCTAGCCTTTTACATAAACAACTAAGTGTTGAACCTTACAATATTACATATGATTGAATTTATCTTTGTACTTTATGTTTGAACTTCTTGTAATACGTTACATCAAGTTCAAACATACAAACACTAATAAATATCAACCATATATAAACATATATATCAAAACACTTGTTAATACTCAGAATATTACTTAAACCATAATGCAGATCGATTAGACTGCTATCGTCACACAGGGTGTACCAACAGACTCCCCCTTGACGATAGCTTCTAATTATTTACATTACATCAAATTTAAGTACTAGAGCTATATATACTACTACCAGCATATAATCCAGCATCTATACAAACTTTAACTACCTTTTGGAACTTCCTAGCTTCAGATGTCCATGGTTCAGTAAAGAAGATAGGCTGATCATGAAGCTTCTTCAGGTCGTCCTTTGATAGGTTTATCAAATGCAGTGGATCATATACCTTCAAAATGACCTGCTCGTCTTGATCCTCCATGATGGCTTCAGCAGTGTCAATCTCTAGGTACCACCACTTCATGTTGCTCAAAACGTTCTGTGGCATTGGCTTCATTGGGACTTTCTTTAGACACCTCACAGGTTTGTATTCCATCCTGGCCCATGGCCTACCTGTATGAGGATCTATTCTCGACTGATCCTCGACCCTCTTTCCGGTCCTTGGCTTGAGTCGCTCAAACTTCCCAGATCTTCCTTCTTTCCTTATGATCCTTGCCACAACCTCAGCGTACTGGTCATTACCTATATTAATTAATTCTTTCCAAGCAAGCTCCTTTACTTCAATCTTGGGCAATGAGTTAAATGCTTTTAGTGTTCGCCTCAAGTATTGTAGTCCATCTCTTCTTTTCAAGATAAATAGCTGCAGTTCTTTGTCAAAGAACCAGCTTATAATGCCTCCTGAGAAGTTTCCAGCACCTGGAACTCTCATTTTCTTCTTCATCTTCAAACGCTCTTTCTTTTCCTCTTTCTTGAACCAAAGATTTATCAAGTCAGTTCTAGATGGCTCCTTCTCGGCCTCTTCAAGTTCTTTGTCCTCGACTGAGGCTACCTTGATATAGTCAATGTCAATCACCTTATGATTTTGTCCTTCATATAGCTCCGTGATAGGTTGTGAATTGACAATAACCTCATTGACTTGATCGTCTTCATCATCCAACACTTCATCGTCTGATTTCCAGTCGACGACCTCCTCTGGAATAAACTCACCTTCCTCCAATTCTTCTTCTTCATCATCAAAGTCCATAAGCTCTTCCTCTATGTCTTTCAGTGCATCTATAATGTCACTGTCCAAAACCCTTGAGGAACCTGCTTCTTTTCCAGATCCTCCCTCTCCTCCTTCGGTACTTGGCTCCCCCTGAATTTGTGTAACTTGAGCTGCAGGAAAATCTACAGACTCAATCTCTTTATTCGCAACGGGATCATTGCCTTCATTATCATCATCTTCACGCTGTACTTCCCGATCTCGGCACGATGACTCCCCCTGAGCCTGTAAATTTTTCATTAGCTGCTCAATTAGGGAGCGCATCGACCTTATCTCAGCAGACTGATCACAAACAAAGGTTTTTAGCTCTAAGTTCTCTTCCTGAACTTTTTCCACAATCTTCTTTAGATCGGCATTCTCCTTATCAAGATTTGCATTATGAGCCTGAATCTCACCGATTGCCTTAGTTAGGCCTAAGATCTGGATATTTTGGAAGTCAACTCGAGATTTTAGCTGCAGAAACCTTTGATTGTCGGCGTATGAGGATGAGGTTGATGGGATGGATTGAAATGGAGTTGGAATGATTGGCGATGGGATGTATGGTTCATCATGAGGTGGTGATGGTGGAATGGTGGTTTGAGGGTCCTGAGGTTGAGGAATTTCAGGTTGTTCTGCTGAAGCTGAAGAGGATCCTTGCATGAACCTGTGACGTTTGGCCCGTTGCCTTGTCACTAGATGAGAAACTTCTTCTTCTTCGAAATCAGACTCCTCCAATTCCCTGTCCACTCGTCTCCTAGAACCACCCTCATTTATAATCAATCGCGAACCATAAGTTCCAATTTGAACAGGTGGTTCAGTCGATACTGACTCAGGAGCTTCAACCTCTAACTCCTCCATCTCTTCTGATTCGGTTGCAGATGATGACAAAACGTTATCAGCCTGCTCTGGCACATATTCCTCAACATCACGAAATATGTCATCTTCATCTCCAGGCGGACTAAGCAGCTCACCTACTAATGCTGCTGCCTCATCTTCATTTGCATTAGGACTAGAAGACCATATTTCCTCCAAAGTCTGAGCAAGCTGCTCAGATTCGGGGACTGCACCTGAAGTCCCTGCTTCTTGTGCCTGTGGTTGTTCACTTGTTGATGGCCTGGATGCCTGAATTTGACTAGCAGGTTGTTGCTGTTGGCGTCGTGGATCACGCGGCCTAGCACGCGGCTGTTGTTGGCGTTGCGGTTGCTGTTGCTGTTGCTGTTGCTGTTGTTGAATATCAACTACCCCTGCCCAGTTGGCATCACCTGGGGCTTGAAATTCCCTGTCTATAATTGCTCAAAATAATGGACGCGCCACCGGAACCGCTAATCTTCCTCGATGTGAGGAACAATCAGCAAATATGCGTTTATCCATAACATTGACGCTCAAAGTGTCATCTGATTGCGGCAAATTTGGCAAGAAGTGCCTTATCAACATCATCACAAATCTTGGATACAGAAGGAATCTTTCTCTTTCAGGAGCTGTAATCTGATGGATGAATTCCGAGAAAAACAACTGCGAGAAGCTGAACTTCCTATTATACACCATCGCAATCACCCCTGATTGGATCTTTGAGACGATGTAATCAAAACCAGCCTTCTTTGGCGCAAAACAAACCATGAACACGTGGACCAGAAATCGCCACTGCCCTATCAATCCACTTTTCATATAAGATGATTTCGTAACGTCAAGACTATAGCCCATTCTCAGAAACGCGGCTTGCCTAATACTCAATGGAAAGTCTATAGGCCCGTCTTCTTGTTCCTGTGAACCCAACTGTAGCACTTGGCGCAACATATCTGCTGAGAAGACAAGAGGTTGGCCAGCGATTCTGGTTCTGATAACTGTCGGGGTGACAGTACAGTCCACCTGTAAATGATCGTAAAATTGTCGTACATACGAAATTACAATGGGAATGTTATGATATAAAGCATAGCTAATCCTAGACTCAGCTAGGAAGTCCAAAACTTCACGAAAACCCTGCGCCTCAGGGATATCATTAACTGGATTAAGGACCATATTATGCTTCGGGACAAAAGCGCGAACTGCCATATCTGCACAATAAATAAAACTGTTAGACTCATTAAAAATCAATAAACTTGTTTAAATTCAAATTTGTTTTATTTTGTACTTTATTAAATACAAAATCTAACACAATTAAATTTCCACAAGTTTAATAAAATTTAAACTAAACAAATTACATAAAGTACAGATTCGAAAGCAACAGATTCGAAGTGTCCATATTCGAGTGTAATGGACAAATTCGAAGAGTCCCATTTCGAGTCTAATGGACAGATTCGAATATCATGGTCATCTCGAATCTAATGACAGATTCGAGAAACCCATGATCAGATTCGAGAATCCTAGAACAGATTCGAAGCCCCGACGAATGAATTTTCAACAAAAACCCAAGATTTTAACCATTTTGAACTTGGTAAATCACATACATTAGTTCAACTAGGTTCTAATCATTGATGTATGTCTTTAATTTGATCTTTTATAGGTCCAAACTTGGTAATTTAGCAAAAACCCTATTTCAACCTATAAAACTTCAAAAATCGATGATTTGGCCTTAAATTGTGTATAAAACTACATGAAACTTGTACAATCAAGTTGATTATACCTAGATCTAGTAGTAGAATCGAACACACTAGCTTGAAACTCGACAAAATGTCGTTTAGGAGAGATACGATAGACTCGAGAAAATAGATTCGAAATCGCCTGAATAGATTCGATAGTATAGATTCGAAAACAGATAGTATTAATGACCTACTG
>JAANYP010009710.1:0-15439 GCA_020465985.1 Centrapalus pauciflorus
CAAGCAGCAGCAGATGTTTCCATACAAAGTCAGTAAAATTCTCCAATAAGTACGGAAACATATGCAAGTTAGTAATGCAATGTGTCACTCACAGCGGTCCTGAGCAATCCAAGTAATCAAGGAACATGCAACAACAGTTGTCCAGTTTCAGTAGTGTCTATCATACGTTCCTAACATACAATTAAGTAATCATGGAACAAGTAGCAGCCAATGTTTCCGTACAAGTCAGTAACCATCACCAATAAGTACCGAAAGATATGCAAGTAAGTAATGCGATCTGTCACTCACAGCGGTCCTGAGCAATCCAAGTAATCAAGGAACATGCAACAGCAGTTGTCCAGTTTCAGCTGTGTCTATCATACGTTCCTAACATACAATTAAGTAATCAAGGAACAAGCAGCAGCAGATGTTTCCATACAAGTCAGTAACAATCACCAATAAATACTGAAACGTATGCAAGTTAGTAATGTAATCTGTCACACACACCTGTCGTGAGCAATCCAAGTAATCAAGGAACATGCAGCAACAGTTGTCATGTTTCAGTAGTGTCTATCATACGTTCCTAACATACAATTAAGTAATCATGGAACAAGTAGCAGCCAATGTTTCCGTACAAGTCAGTAACCATCACCAATAAGTACCGAAAGATATGCAAGTAAGTAATGCAATCTGTCACTCACAGCGGTCCTGAGCAATCCAAGTAATCAAGGAACATGTAACAGCAGTTGTCCAGTTTCAGCTGTGTCTATCATACGTTCCTAACATACAATTAAGTAATCAAGGAACAAGCAGCAGCAGATGTTTCCATACAAGTCAGTAACAATCACCAATAAATACTGAAACGTATGCAAGTTAGTAATGCAATCTGTCACACACACCTGTCGTGAGCAATCCAAGTAATCAAGGAACATGCAGCAACAGTTGTCATGTTTCAGCAGTGTCTATCATACGTTCCTAACATACAATTAAGTAATCATGGAACAAGTAGCAGCCGATGTTTCCGTACAAGTCAGTAACCATCACCAATAAGTACCGAAAGATATGCAAGTAAGTAATGCAATCTGTCACTCACAGCGGTCCTGAGCAATGCAAGTAATCAAGGCACATGCAGCAGCAATGGTCCAGTTTCAGCAGTGTCTAATATACGTTCATGACACACAATTAAGTAATCAAAGAACAAGCAGCAGCAGATGTTTCAATACAAGTTGGTAACAATCACCAATAAGTACCGAAACATATGCAAGTTAGTAATGCAATATGTCACTCACACCTGTCCTGAGCAATCCAAGTAATCAAGGAACATGCAGCAGCAGTTGTCAAGTTTCAGCGATGTCTGTCATACGTTCCTAACATACAATTAAGTAATCATGGAACAAGCTGCAGCAGATGTTTCCATACAAGTCAGTAACAATCACCAATAAGTACCAATATATGGAAGTAAGTAATGGAATTTGTCACTGACACCTGTCCTGAGCAATCTAAGTAATCAAGGAACATTCAGCAGCATTTGTCAAGTTTCAGTAGTGTCTATCATACGTTCCTAACATACAATTAAGTAATCAAGGAACAAGCAGCAGCAGATGTTTCCATGCAAGTCAGTAACAATCACCAATAAGTACCGAAACATATGCAGTTAGTAACGCAATGTGTCACTCACAGCGGTCCTGAGCAATCCAAGTAATCAAGGAACATTCAGCAGCAGTTGTCAAGTTTCAGCAGTGTCTATCATACGTTCCTAACATACAATTAAGTAATCAAGGAACAAGCAGCAGCCGATGTTTCTATACAAGTCAGTAACAATCACCAATAAGTACCGAAACATATGCAAGTAAGTAATGCATTCTGTCACTCATAGTGGTCCTGAGCAATGCAAGTAATCAAGGAACATGCAGCAGCAGTTGTCAAGTTTCAGCGGTGTCTCTCATACGTTCCTAACATACAATTAAGTAATCAAGGAACAAGCAGCAGCAGATGTTTCCATACAAGTCAGTAACAATCTCCAATATGTACTGAAACGTATGCAAGAAAGTAATGCAATCTGTCACATACAGCGGCCGTGAGCAATGCAAGTAATCAAGGAACATTCAACAGCAGTTGTCCAGTTTCAGCAGTGTCTATCATACGTTCTAACATACGATGAAGTAATCAAGAAACAAGCAGCAGCAGATGTTTCCATACAAGTCAGTAACAATCACCAATAAGTACCGAAATATATGCAAGTAAGTAATGGAATCTGTCACTCACACCTGTCCTGAGCAATCCAAGTAATCAAGGAACATTCAACAGCAGTTTGTCAAGTTTCTGCTGTGTCTATCATACGTTCCTAACATGCAATTAAGTAATCAAGGAACAAGCAGCAGTAGATGTTTCCATACAAGTCAGTAACAATCACCAATAAGTACCGAAACATATGCAAGTTAGTAATGCAATGTGTCACTCACAGCGGTCGTGAGCAATCCAAGGAATCAAGGAACATGCAACAGCAGTTGTCCAGTTTCAGCAATGTCTATCATACGTTCCTAACATACAATTAAGTAATGAAGGAACAAGCAGCAGCATATGTTTCCATACAAGTCAGTAACAATCACCAATAAGTACCGAAACATATGCAAGTAAGAAATGTAATCTGTCACTCTCACCGGTCCTGAGCAATGCAAGTAATCAAGGAACATGCAATAGCAGTAGTCCAGTTTAAGCAGTGTCTATCATACGTTCCTAACATACAATTAAGTAATCAAGGAACAAGCAGCAGCAGATGTTTCCATACAAGTCAGTAACAATCTCCAATATGTACTGAAACGAATGCAAGAAAGTAATGCAATCTGTCACATACAGCGGCCGTGAGCAATGCAAGTAATCAAGGAACATGCAACAGCAGTTGTCCAGTTTCAGCAGTGTCTATCATACGTTCCTTACATAGAATTAAGTAATCAAGGAACATGCAGCAGCCGATGTTTCGATACAAGTCAGTAACAATAACCAATAAGTGCTGAAACGTATGCAAGAAAGTAATGGAATCTGTCACTCACACCTGTCCTGAGCAATCCAAGTAATCAAGGAACATTCAGCAGCAGTTGTCAAGTTTCAGCAGTGTCTATCATACGTTCCTAACATACAATTAAGTAATCAAGGAACAAGCAGCAGCCGATGTTTCCATACAAGTCAGTAACAATCACCAATAAGTACCGAAACATATGCAAGTTAGTAATGCAATGTGTCACTCACAGCAGTCCTGAGCAATCCAAGTAATCAAGGAACATGCAACAGCAGTTGTCCACTTTCAGCAGTGTCTATTATACATTCCTAACATACAATTAAGTAATCAAGGAACAAACAGTAGCAGATGTTTCCATACAAGTCAGTAACAATCACCAATAAGTACGAAAACGTATGCAAGTAAGTAATGGAATCTGTCACTCAAACCTGTCCTGAGCAATCCAAGTAATCAAGGAACATGCAGCAGCAGTTGTCCAGTTTCAGCAGTGTCTATCATACGTTCCTAACATACAATCAAGTAATGAAGGAACAAGCAGCGGCAGATGTTTCCATACAAGTCAGTAACAATCACCAATAAGTACCGAAACATATGCAAGTAAGTAATGTAATCTGTCACTCACACCAGTCTTGAGCAATGCAAGTAATCAAGGAACATGCAACAGAAGTAGTCTAGTTTAAGCAGTGTCTATCATACTTTCCTAACATACAATTACGTAATCAAGGAACAAGCAGCAGCAGATGTTTCCATACAAGTCAGTAACAATCAGCAATAAGTACTGAAACGTATGCAAGAAAGTAATGCAACCTGTCACATACAGCGGTCGTGAGCAATGCAAGTAATCAAGGAACATGCAACAGCAGTTGTCTAGTTTCACCAGTGTCTATCATACGTTCCTTACATAGAATTAAGTAATCAAGGAACAAGCAGCAGCCGATGTTTCGATACAAGTCAGTAACAATCACCAATAAGTACTGAAACGTATGCAAGTAAGTAATGGAATCCGTCACTCTCACCTGTCCTGAGCAATCCAAGTAATCAAGGAACATTCAGCACCAGTTGTCAAGTTTCAGCAGTGTCTATCATACGCTCCTAACATACAATTAAGTAATCAAGGAACAAGCAGCAGCCGATGTTTCCATACAAGTCAGTAACAATCACCAATAAGTACCGAAAGATATGCAAGTAAGTAATGCATTCTGTCACTCACAGTGGTCCTGAGCAATGCAAGTAATCAAGGATAATGCAGCAGCAGTTGTCAAGTTTCAGCGGTGTCTGTCATACGTTCCTAACATACAATTAAGTAATCAAGGAACAAGCAGCAGCAGATGTTTCCATACAAGTCAGTAACAATCACCAATAAGTACTGAAACATATGCAAGTAAGTAATGGAATCTGTCACTCACACCAGTCCTGAGCAATCCAAGTAATCAAGGATCATGCAGCAGCAGTTGTCCAGTTTAAGCAGTGTCTATCATACGTTTTAACATACGATTAAGTAATCAAGAAACAAGCAGCAGCAGATGTTTCCATACAAGTCAGTAACAATCACCAATAAGTACCGAAATATATGCAAGTAAGTAATGGAATCTGTCACTCACACCTGTCCTGAGCAATCCAAGTAATCAAGGAACATTCAACAGCAGTTGTCAAGTTTCTGCAGTGTCTATCATACGTTCCTAACATACAATTAAGTAATCAAGGAACAAGCAGCAACAGATGTTTCCATACAAGTCAGTAACAATCACCAATAAGTACCGAAACATATGCAAGTTAGTAATGCAATGTGTCACTCACAGTGGTCGTGAGCAATCGAAGGAATCAAGGAACATCCAACAGCAGTTGTCCAGTTTCAGCAGTGTCTATCATACATTTCTAACATACAATTAAGTAATGAAGGAACAAGCAGCAGGATATGTTTCCATACAAGTCAGTAACAATCACCAATAAGTACCGAAACATATGCAAGTAAGTAATGTAATCTGTCACTCTCACCGGTCCAGAGCAATGCAAGTAATCAAGGAACATGCAACAGCAGTAGTCCAGTTTAAGCGGTGTCTATCATACGTTCCTAACATACAATTAAGTAATCAATGAACAAGCAGCAGCAGATGTTTCCATACAAGTCAGTAACAATCACCAATATGTACTGAAACGTATGCAAGAAAGTAATGCAATCTGTTACATACAGCGGCCGCGAGCAATGCAAGTAATCAAGGAACATGCAACAGCAGTTGTCCAGTTTCAGCAGTGTCTATCATACGTTCCTTACATAGAATTAAGTAATCAAGGAACAAGCAGCAGCCGATGTTTCGATACAAGTCAGTAACAATCACCAATAAGTACTGAAACGTATGCAAGTAAGTAATGGAATCTGTCACTCACACCTGTCCTGAGCAATCCAAGTAATCAAGGAACATTCAGCAGCAGTTGTCAAGTTTCAGCAGTGTCTATCATACGTTCCTAACATACAATTAAGTAATCAAGGAACAAGCAGCAGCCGATGTTTCCATACAAGTCAGTAACAATCACCAATAAGTACCGAAACATATGCAAGTAAGTAATGCATTCTGTCACTCACAGTGGTCCTGAGCAATGCAAGTAATCAAGGAACATGCAGCAGCAGTTGTCAAGTTTCAGCGGTGTCTGTCATACGTTCCTAACATACAATTAAGTAATCAAGGAACAAGCAGCAGCAGATGTTTCCATACAAGTCAGTAACAATCACCAATAAGTACTGAATCGTATGCAAGTAAGTAATGGAATATGTCACTCACACCTGTCCTGAGCAATCTAAGTAATCAAGGAACATGCAGCAGCAGTTGTCCAGTTTCAGCAGTGTCTATGATACGTTCCTAACATACAATTAAGTAATGAAGGAACAAGCAGCCGCCGATGTTTCCATACAAGTCAGTAACAATCACCAATAAGTACCGAAACATATGCAAGTAAGTAATGCATTCTGTCACTCACAGTGGTCCTGAGCAATGCAAGTAATCAAGGAACATGCTGCAGCAGTTGTCCAGTTTCAGCAGTGTCTATCCTACGTTCCTGACTTACAATTAAGTAATCAAGGAACAAGCAGCAGCAGATGTTTCAATACAAGTCGGTAACTATCACCAATAAGTACCGAAACATATGCAAGTTAGTAATGCAATTTGTCACTCACAGCGTGTAACATCCAATTACCACAAACAGTACACGTCATAATATTTCATTTGATTAAGTAATAATAATTGTTTGATACCACAGGTCCCACAGCAAGAATACTTAATTACAACAATATTAAAATCAAATGGTGGTCTAACTAGCTTCTAAATCTTCAATCAGAGTGCGGAAGACTGAACAAGCTACCCGAGACCGCATCATCTTTTCAAAATAGGCGTCATCAAAGTCCAAAAGTCTGCTATTCATCGAATGTCCAGAATCACTTAGCCTGGGACGAACTACCTGCTAGGGTCTTGCCTTTATCAACCTTTCCTGAAAAAGAGTTGTCATGACAGAGTAAGCTAACAAAGCTTAGTGAGTTAACAGAGTTCCATTGGTTACCACACACATATAACATACTATCAGATCCTGTCGGCAACACGTCAGAGACGGCAAAAGGTTGGGAGACAACCTAGTCGGTATTCCCATGTGTAAGGCCGAAGCCTTACGGGAATTGTATGGAAACAAGTCAATTAGGAAAGGAATCTGCAGAATTCCTTCCTGTGAATGGAGATCTCACATTCGGTCCGGTCGGATAATGCAATATGCAGCGGCAAATATTTATACAGTCAAGTAAGCAATGAGCATGATACGTATTTACATAAAATGTAAAAGTGAACATGCAATCAAGGCAATTCAAGTGTCTAGCTTCAGTAATGTCAAAAGTACGTTTCTATGATACAATATAGTATTAAAGAAACATGCAGCAACAGTCAGAAGTTTCCATACAGTCAATACATTCACCAATAAGTATCGAAATATATGCAAGTATTTAATGAAAATCTGTCACTCACAGTGGTCCGTAGTCAGATAATGCTTAACGAATTAAGCGGTTCAGTTTACTCTGTCAAATCGACGGGTTCCTGCATTTCAGTTTCAAGTCTGGCATATTAATGTCAAGTCTGAGTCATAATCTATATAACCCTAGTTATATATTCAGGTCATTGTCAATTCTGGTTATCGAGTCTGAGGTAGTTCCTATCGTCCCAAGGTGAGTCTATTCTTATCAGATTAATACGTTCATCTAATTACAGATGTGTGGCCTTGAACAAAGCCAATCGTATTACTTAGCAAGGTGAACAGGACATACAAATTCTAAGGGTTCAACCAGAGTCTGTTAATTTATTTGTGCATATTATAGATACGCATCTTAAACTTGTGAGTTTAATCAATATCAAAAGATACCTTTCATACAATAGGTTGTTTAATCACTTAATCTGATTTTAGGAATTTAACTTTGGCTAGGAACAAACACAGATTCGAATTAAAGAAGTTAGATTCGAACCACCCTATTTCGAATCTATAGATTCGAATGCATACATAGCTAGATTCGAATGCATACATAGCTAGATTCGAATGCATAACATCCGAGATGGGCTAGACAGATTCGAAGGCCTACATTCGAGTCTAGGGAGGGTCAGATTCGATACACTCATATT
This sequence comes from Centrapalus pauciflorus, assembly GCA_020465985.1. Lineage (NCBI taxonomy): Eukaryota > Viridiplantae > Streptophyta > Magnoliopsida > Asterales > Asteraceae > Centrapalus > Centrapalus pauciflorus. The sequence goes on from JAANYP010009710.1 coordinate 7,642, forward strand.
CGAATCTAGCAAGACAGATTCGAAACACATAAATTAGATTCTAAGGGGAGTAGATTCGAACTGCACATCCTCGAGTCTGAGTGATTAGATTCGAACACATGAATAACTCGAGTTTGTTCTACAAGTTCAACGGTTTTCCAGGTCTTTAACTACGAAACTTGAACATAAATGAGGAAAAATAGATACTAACCTTCGTCCAAGCTATAACCTTCGACTATGGATGATTTCCAAGCAAAAACAGGTCCTAAACGGAAGCAAATCAGCTTCAAATGAAGGGAAAATGAGCAAACTCGAAAATGCTCTTTCAAAACCGAACCAAAAGTCAGAAAAATGGTCGATCTTACCTCAAATCCGGACGAAATCAAACATGTAATGGTAGATTCGTGAAGAACTCGACGATCTCTATCCGATGGCGTAAGAATCACGAGAATCCGACGGTTCGATTAGTAGAAAAGCTAGAGAGAAGATGTAACTTAGAGAGAGAAGGAGGAGAGAGTTCTTAGATTTCCAAACCTAAGAAATGAGGAGGGGAGGTCATATTTATAGGGAAAATAGGGAAAGATCAGATTTTCTACTGAATTTTCCGGAATTGACCAACTTTATTTCCCAACAATCCGATTTGCATATTTGTCTTTTAGTCACATTTTTATTCATTTTAGTCCGTTTCGTCACTTTCAGTCTTTAATTTGTCATTTAGCTGAAAATTAATTATTAATATTTGGATAAAATTGCTTTATTATCAAAAGTCTGATGCTGTAATTTATATTTAATAAATTACGGGTTGTTACAATTCCCCCGTTAAATTGATTCCGTCCTCGGAATCGACTAAGACAGAAATAACTTCGGATACTTCTGCCTAATCTCGTCTTCTCGTTCCCAAGTTTGCGCAGATCCCTTATGGTATTTCCATTGGACTAACACCATTGGAATTTCCTTGCTGCGCAATTTCGAAACCTTATGATCAATTATGCGCTCGGGCTCTTCTTCGAATCGCAATCGCTCATCAATTTGCACGTCTTCCCAAGGAATCACAGCTTCAGCGTCAGCTAAACACTTTCGAAGATTACTCACATGAAATACATCATGAATCCCAGACATTTCGGCAGGCAGCTTCAATCTGTAGGCCTGCAATCCTACACGCTCGAGAATTTCAAAAGGACCCACAAATCGAGGGCTCAACTTCCCCCGTTTGCCGAACCTTACTAATCCTTTTCTTGGCGAGACCTTCAGCAATACTTTATCTCCAACTACAATTGATCCGACAGCGGATTCAGACTTCTCAAGACAGACAAAAGAAGTATCATGATAAAAGACGGAAACCAATCGCGTTTGAAGTTGGAGATAAAGTGTTGCTGAAGGTCTCGCCAAGAAAAGGATTAGTAAGGTTCGGCAAACGGGGGAAGTTGAGCCCTCGATTTGTGGGTCCTTTTGAAATTCTCGAGCGTGTAGGATTGCAGGCCTACAGATTGAAGCTGCCTGCCGAAATGTCTGGGATTCATGATGTATTTCATGTGAGTAATCTTCGAAAGTGTTTAGCTGACGCTGAAGCTGTGATTCCTTGGGAAGACGTGCAAATTGATGAGCGATTGCGATTCGAAGAAGAGCCCGAGCGCATAATTGATCATAAGGTTTCGAAATTGCGCAGCAAGGAAATTCCAATGGTGTTAGTCCAATGGAAATATCATAAGGGATCTGCGCAAACTTGGGAACGAGAAGACGAGATTAGGCAGAAGTATCCGAAGTTATTTCTGTCTTAGTCGATTCCGAGGACGGAATCAATTTAACGGGGGAAGATTGTAACAGCCCGTAATTTATTAAATATAAATTACAGCATCAGACTTTTGATAATAAAGCAATTTTATCCAAATATTAATAATTAATTTTCAGCTAAATGACAAATTAAAGACTGAAAGTGACGAAACGGACTAAAATGAATAAAAATGTGACTAAAAGACAAATATGCAAATCGGATTGTTGGGAAATAAAGTTGGTCAATTCCGGAAAATTCAGTAGAAAATCTGATTTTTTCCTATTTTCCCTATAAATATGACCTCCCCTCCTCATTTCTTAGGTTTGGAAATCTAAGAACTCTCTCCTCCTTCTCTCTCTAAGTTACATCTTCTCTCTAGCTTTTCTACTAATCGAACCGTCGGATTCTCGTGATTCTTACGCCATCGGTTAGAGATCGTCGAGTTCTTCACGAATCTACCATTACATGTTTGATTTCGTCCGGATTTGAGGTAAGATCGACCATTTTTCTGACTTTTGGTTCGGTTTTGAAAGAGCATTTTCGAGTTTGCTCATTTTCCCTTCATTTGAAACTGATTTGCTTCCGTTTAGGACCTGTTTTTGCTTGGAAATCATCCATAGTCGAAGGTTATAGCTTGGACGAAGGTTAGTATCTATTTTTCCTCATTTATGTTCAAGTTTCGTAGTTAAAGACCTGGAAAACCGTTGAACTTGTAGAACAAACTCGAGTTATTCATGTGTTCGAATCTAATCACTCAGACTCGAGGATGTGCAGTTCGAATCTACTCCCCTTAGAATTTGTATGTCCTGTTCACCTTGCTAAGTAATACGATTGGCTTTGTTCAAGGCCACATATCTGTAATTAGATGAACCGTATTAATCTGATAAGAATAGACTCACTTTGGGACGATAGGAACTACCTCAGACTCGATAACCAGAATTGACAATGACCTGAATATATAACTAGGGTTATATAGATTATGACTCAGACTTGACATTAATATGCCAGACTTGAAACTGAAATGCAGGAACCCGTCGATTTGACAGAGTAAACTGAACCGCTTAATTCGTTAAGCATTATCTGACTACGGACCACTGTGAGTGACAGATTTTCATTAAATACTTGCATATATTTCGATACTTATTGGTGAATGTATTGACTGTATGGAAACTACTGACTGTTGCTGCATGTTTCTTTAATACTATATTGTATCATAGAAACATACTTTTGACATTACTGAAGCTAGACACTTGAATTGCCTTGATTGCATGTTCACTTTTACATTTTATGTAAATACGTATCATGCTCATTGCTTACTTGACTGTATAAATATTTGCCGCTGCATATTGCATTATCCGACCGGACCGAATGTGAGATCTCCATTCACAGGAGGGAATTCTGCAGATTCCTTTCCTAATTGACTTGTTTCCATACACTTCCCGTAGGGCTTCGGCCATACACATGGGAATACCGACTGGGTTGTCTCCCAACCTTTTGCCGTCTCTGACGTGTTGCCGACAGGATCTGATAGTATGTTATGTGTGTGTGGTAACCAATGGAACTCTGTTAACTCACTAAGCTTTGTTAGCTTACTCTGTCATGACAACTCTTTTTCAGGAAAGGTTGATAAAGGCAAGACCCTAGCAGGTAGTTCGTCCCAGGCTAAGTGATTCTGGACATTCGATGAATAGCAGAATTTTGGACTTTGATGACGCCTATTTTGAAAAGATGATGCGGTCTCGGGTAGCTTGTTCAGTCTTCCGCACTCTGATTGAAGATTTAGAAGCTAGTTAGACCACCATTTGATTTTAATATTGTTGTAATTAAGTATTCTTGCTGTGGGACCTGTGGTATCAAACAATTATTATTACTTAATCAAATGAAATATTATGACGTGTACTGTTTGTGGAAACTTGGATGTTACAAAGTTGGTATCAGAGCAGCAGTTTAATCATCGGATTGGCCACCCGATACTTAAACTACTGGTATGGTATGGACTATGTGACTCTGAATTCCCGAACAAGTCACCGAGGCCTAGGGTAACTTAATTAGTAAAGGACTCCCCACACAACTTGACCTAAGATAGGCAAATGATGACTGATAGGATGGGGGAGGGATTGACTGCTTGATACTGACTTGACTTTGACTTGACTTTGTGAGTATGATTAACTGCCTTCATATCTATGAATTTAGATATGATTATCTGACGTAGGAATTGTGACTTGAACTGTGCTTATTTGAATCAGGAAATAATAACTATTTCCTTTATATTTTCAGCCAATGGCTGATAAGAATCCGACTGTTGCCGGTTCCTCAAGGGTTGATAAAGCTGCTGATGCTGCAGCTGATCAACACAAAGAATCTGTTCACGTAGAGGACTTAGGCACTGACCCTGAAAATACTGCTAATGACTCAAGCAGTACTGCTACCCCTGTGCCTCCCCAGCAGGCTCAATTGATTGACCTCGTTCATAAGTTGAATGAGGATAACCGTAGGCAGATGCAGCTTATGATGGATAGAAATCGATTACAGACTGATATGGCAGTTGAAGACCGATTTAGGGTGATTAAGGATTTGCTGACCAAGGGTAAAGCAGTAATGCAGACTGACGAAGTTAACCAGCGCGAAATGGAATTTAAGCGCCGTGAAGAAGAACTTAGGTTGCGAGAACTTAAGTTACAAGAATTAGAACTGAAGCATAGGGAAGAAATGTTAGCGAAGCCGAAGAAAGACAGGAAGAGGAAACATAGACATGTGTCCTCTGATGAAAGTGAAACTGACTCTTCCGACCATCACGTTAAGGTAGGACGTGAGTGTACATTTGTTGATTTCAAGAAATGTGGGGCTCGTACATTTGCGGGGTCATCTGATCCTGTTAAGGCTATGGTGATGAGAACCTGTCCAGGGACCGAGATGACGAAGATCCGTTAAGGTGGAAGATCGGACCTATCACAAGATCAAAATCCAAGATGTTCCAGGATGCTCTCAATGGAATGATTAAATATTGTCGGAATCAAGCTCCCGTTTGTTCGCAAAACAACCAAGCACGCTTCCTAGTGTTGATCCAAGTTGAAAACTAATATTAGTCCAAGTTTTGGAGCCCAAGTTCTCACTTTAATCCACAAAAGCCCAAAAATAAATAAAATTCGGCCAAGCCCACCCATGTGCATTGTTTTGGCCATAACTTCCTCATTTTAAGCCCAATTTGAGTGAAATAAAAGCCCACTTCAACCTTAGCCTTTTTCCTATATTTTCAAGAATAAAAAGGCCCAAAATATGTCCTTAGCCACATCCATGAATCTGCCCATAAAGGTGTCCATGTTAAAGAACTTGTCAAAGATTAAATTCAAGGCATTTTGAAGGTTTTCTCAACATTATGGTCATTTACTTGGAGGAGATAAAGAGATAGAAGTTACTTGCATGATTAATACCTACTAGAAGCTTCAAGTGGTGAAATGTCAATAATGCCCTTTTGATAAGTAGTCTTGCTTATTTGATAGCTTATCGTGATATCTTGTGCAACTTATCTAGATAAGTAGTTGGTCTTATATTTTCTCCTATAAATAGGCACTCAATGTAACCATTTCAATCATCCTTCATTTTTGAGTAAAATTGTGAGTTTTTAACTCTTATTGTTCCTTACGAACTTTCAGAACTTATCGAGTGTTTTAGCTTGTGGCGTTCGAAACTTATCAATCAACTTGGTGGGGTTGATTGTGGCGTTCTCTATACCAAAGTTCTTGCCTCGTATATAGGCAACGGGTCGCGGTTCCACTTATACCCAGGTTCTTGTCTTGTTTATAGACAATGGGTCGCGGTCCTATCCAAGTTACTTGAAACAACCATTAGAACGATCGGGCAATCGTGATCTATCACACATTCCTCGGGTGAGATCACATCATTTGGTATCAAAGCCAGGTTCTATTGGTTTGTTTTCTACTTTATATTTCATTCGTATCATCTTTTACTTTCTTTCTATTCGTCCTTTCATTTTAATTTCTTCTCTTCATCATTGCATTATGGTTCATGTTTGTAGTGGATCCTGTCAAAAATTGACTTGGTTGCTACTAATTGATTTTTTAGGGGATCATACGAGTTCTTTAGTTTTTTTTTCTGTTTATTCATACTTTGCATCATTTGTTCCTAAAAACAAAAGGAAGCAAAAACACAAGCAAAAAAAAAAAAAAAAAAAAAAAAAAAAAAAAAAAAAAAAAAAAAAAAAAAAAGAAATCGCAAAAAAAAAGTACAAAAAAAGATAAAAAAAAAAGGGTAAAAAAAAGCGCAAAAGAAAAGACAAAAAAAAGGAACGCAAAGTAAATTATAATTCTTGTTAGTTTTCTTTATTTTCATTTCCTTTTCTATTTACGTACTACTAGCATTGTTCATCTTGTTATATTTGGTTTTGTCAAATCTCTTCTTAAAGTTGTTTGGTATGTTTTGAATTCCTCAAGGCCACAAGCCCACTTGATTTTGATTTCTTTTAGTTTGTTTTGAACTTTAAGAGTTAAAAAGAGTAGTAAAAGGCGGTGTGGTAAGATCATTAGAGGTTAAAAGCCAAACACAACATACACGAGAATCGAGTGAACATAATTTTGAGTGAAACACGTAAGGGAGTGCGGGGAGGAAATAATATTTTTATTGTTATTACTTTTTGTCTTCTATTTTGTAGCAAAAAAAAATGACGGATGAGCAACCTCCTCCTAATCTTCAAGTTCAAGCCATGATGGAGGAAATGCGACGATTGATGAGAACGAAATTCAACCAAATTCATGAAAGAATGGACCGATTGGAGACTGAAAGACCACAACGTATCCGCACTCCATCACAAGTTTCTTATGAAAATCATGACGACGATGGAGGAAGTGACGGATGGGAATCTGAAAGAAGAGCTCCTCGACGAAGGCCCCGAAGAGACAGCAATTTGAATTCTATCAAGATGAAAATTTCATCGTTTCAAGGAAAGTCAGATCCGGAAGCCTACATCGATTGGGAAACTAAAATGGAGTTCATCTTTGATTGCCATGACTACTCCAATCGTAAAAAAGTAAAACTCGCCGTTGTTGAATTTTCTGATTATGCACTAACATGGTGGGATCAACTTGTGATTAGTAGGCGAAGAAACGAAGAAAGACCCATTGATAAATGGGAAGAAATGAAAAGGGTCATGAGACGACGTTTTGTACCAAGTCACTATTATCGTGACCTTCACAATAAGCTCCAAGGGTTGAAGCAAGGAAGTAAGTCTGTTGATGATTATTTCAAGGAAATGGAGGTTACCATGATCCGAGCCAACATTCGAGAGGATCGAGAAGCTACCATGGCCAGGTTGTTAAATGGCCTCAATTATGAAATTCGTGATCGTGTTGAGATGCACCATTATGTGGAGATTGAAGACATGGTCCACATGGCGGTTAAAATTGAAAAGCAACTCAAGAGAGGGGGTGGATCAAGAACGAATACCTGGAAGGCGTGTAGCTCCAAAAGGCCTGAAAGTTCATCATCTTTTAATCCCAAATCTGGTCCAAAACCAACAAGCCCTTCCAAGGAGAAAGGTAATTCTGATGCTCCTAAAACTCGTGACATAAAATGTTTTAAGTGTCTTGGCAGGGGTCACATTGCAAGTCAATGTCCAAATAAGCTTGTAATGGTGCTTAGAGAAAATGGAGAAATTGAAACAGATTCTTCCGAATCATCACAAGAAGACCCGGATGGTGAAGAAGAGATGGCTGTAGAAGGAGAATTGTTGGTTGCAAGGCGAGCCTTAAGCACTCATTCCAAGGAAGAAGATGATGCACAAAGGGAAAACCTCTTTCACACTCGGTGTTATGTTCAAGGCAAGGTATGTAGTGTTATCATTGATGGTGGGAGTTGTACTAATGTGGCTAGTGTTTCCATGGTTGAAAAGCTAGGATTGCCGACGATGAAGCATCAAAAGCCATATAAACTCCAATGGCGTAATGATAGTGGTGAGGTGCGTGTGACGAAACAAGTGTTGGTGTCATTTCGCATTGGTAAGTATGAAGACGAGGTGTTGTGTGATGTGGTACC
>JAANYP010009711.1:0-21559 GCA_020465985.1 Centrapalus pauciflorus
GCCAGGGCTCTCTGCCCGTCCTCAAGTTGATATACCCGATCTGACAAGTGATCGACCCTATCATAAATATGGGTCACTCGCCTATTCATCTCATCTAATATTTGTGTAACGTCCTCCCGGAGCTCACCTTGACCCACTACTAAGTCATCTAACTGCCTCATGACACGACTAAAATCAACATCGTCATTACCTCGACTGTACGAGGTAGACGCCCCTCTGTTCGGCTCTTCATGCTGAACTTCCACCTCATTAGCAGCCTTCTCCTCTCTCTCTCTCTCTCCTCTTGTCCTCAGTATAGTCCTTGATATACGACTAATCTGTCTCCTTGTCGAATATCTCAAACTCTTCATCATTTTTCACTAAAAATCAAGGTAAGGAACATGACGGCTATAATGTACGTCACCGAAACAGGGGAAACCAGGGAATCGGGTGAAAGTGAACCCGTCCGCTCGAAGAATTTGGCGATCAACCAAGCATGGGGAAATGATCGTCCTCTCTCTAGTATCATACATGGCCCATATATCATTCATGACTGTCCATGCGAAGGACAATCTGGGCTTACCCTTGGAAAGAGCGTGCATGACCATGAGATCCCTATGTCTAACCTTAGACATATCACTATCACAAGGGAAGATGTTGTTCACAATGATCTTGAAAAGCACCTTACACTTCTGAGTCAAAGCCCTTTGGCTATAAGAAGAGGAGGACTCGACTTCCAAAGAGGATGGAATAAATACGTTACTTACTTGCTCCGTCCACTCTCTCGACCAAGTCATGTCGATAAAGGCCAACTGGGCCACAGACTTGTACTCATACCCTCGCTAGTTAGACCCTTCGTGGCCTACCCCTGTATCTATGTTAAATAATTGGTGAATGATTTGTGCATCCATCGCCACGTCCCTACCGTGGACGGTTCCTATAAGTCTAAAGTCGTTAGGTGAACGACACGTCTCCCTCCGTAGGGTAGACATCCACTCTACCACGTCGGCCTGATGAATCTCGAGGCCGCCCAAATCAAGCACACTCTCCCAACCAGATAGTCAAAGAGGTATGGAATTCCATAATCCTCAAAGTCATTTCTCCTAACCCTCTTCTCGGCTAACACCTTATTCGAGTATTTCTTATATAAAAATAAATGTGTTCTAATATTCTCAAGGTGTTGTGATAATAGAAGGTTCGGAGACCAATCTATAGGCACATTGACATTTTGTGTTCTTTGTCGCGTTCTCCTCGACATCTACATTTTTGCCAACCAACCACAATATGTATGAGATAAATCAAACTATGCAATTTTAAAATTTTCAAAATTACGCTCAATTAAATTTAGATGCATATATAAATACTTTTTATGCTCTAATTTTGCATCTCTCTATATATAGTCTATAATTTGTCGTAATTTAGATGCCAAACACATACTTAATTATCAATACAATTCCATTTGGCACATAAACTCATGTTCTAGCTAATCACCCAAATTTTATAATCTAAATATGATATGCACATTTAGGCAACCAACTTTATAAATCCAAATTAATTTCAAGATATTAACTATGGAAAATTAACTAAAATAACAAGTAAACACATATCTCCTCAAACATACATCAAGGTTATCATCAAATTCATGCAATTTCACATACTAGACTCTAGAAAGTCAAAGTCGCCATGAAATCTCCATGGATGACCATGAAGCTCAAGCTTCTATTTTTCACTCAAAAAGTATGAAATAAATTGTGAAATTCAGTTTCTTATCAATCAAACAACAATATCAAATGATCAAGAACAATAAACAGAATTAAAACTAACCAAATGATTATATTCAATGATGACAGATTCGATTACAGAGAGAATAAAATCTTCGTGAACAGTGGTCTATCTCTGAATTCAATGCGTGCAAAAAAAACTGTCAGATCTAATTCTATTGAAAGTCAAAGATACTATTTATATACGTATTTGACAACTATCAAGGAAATACAAAACAACCCCTAGACTTTCTTTCCATCAATTAAAACATAACCTAACATTCTCCCCCTTTGATGGAAAGAGAAAAGTCTTTAAATCGATAAGCCCAGCTTTTGTTCAAATCTTCTAACACTTTTACGATCCGAGAGCCTCCATTCAATCTTTGAAATAAACTCAACCATGAGTCTTCGATCATTTACAGATAGAGCTCCTTTCTTCGTCTTTCTCTTCTTATCAGCCGCAAGCTTTCCTTTTAAACCATTCAACACTTTATTTAGAGTCCCATCTGAAAATTTATTCAGCTCTACGCTTCTCATAGCTCTCAGCTTCTTGTTTTTATCTCTGTACATAACTGCTGGATGCTTAACCATGACAACTTGGAATTCTTTCAACTCGCCAGCAAATTTGATATCTCTGTGAGGCGCTGTCATGTTGATCTTCCTCATACCCCGTTCAACCCCTATCTGTAGATCTTGCACTAACATCAATACCAATTTGGTACGCATGAAGTGAAACAGTGTCTTAAGTGCAAATCTGCAGTGTTCATTTCGTTTGTTTCTGCACAACTCATCAAAAAGATCTTCAATGTCGACCATGTTGGTACATCCTGTGTGACGATAGCAGTCTAAGTGATTCTGCATAGTGATTTTAGCAAGTATGTGTTAGATATGTTTATATGTGCTTGACTGTTATTGATTATGTGTTTGAACTTGATGTAACATATTACAAGAAGTTCAAACATAAAGGTCAAAGATTATCTCAAGCATAAGTAAAACATAAGTTTCATCACTTAAGTGTTTAAGTGTATTGGCTAGATTCGAATAGTTAAAGGAAGACATTCGAATCTGTGATAGATTCGAATGTATCCTTAGATTCGAATGGGCTAGATTCGAGAGTGTCATTGTCGACAGACTTGAATGGGCCTTGGGCCAGATTCGAGTTTGGCCCACATCAGACTCGAATCAGGGTCTATAATTAGGGATAGACTCGAATCATTAAGTGACTTTTTGCAGAATTCGTGAGGAATTAAGCAAGAGGCGATCTCGAGTTTATCAGCTAGGTGAGTCCCGTTTCGGAGAGAATTAGTACGTAGGATCGTTCGTGTGTCGTTCGTTCAGCGTCTAATAGTCTCCGTGTTTCCGTTGGTTGAGAGTTGTCCGTCTAACCGTCAACGAGGATTCCGCACTCGTTCACGGATCCGCGTCTAGATAGATCTTGCATTGGTAGACCTTACAAGTGGTATCAGAGCCAACAGAGTGTTCTTGGTGTTCTTCGTGTTCATCAGATACATTCTAGGTTTCTTGACGCTAGTTGGACGGTTTTGCTCTCAAAAACGTGTTTTTGAGCTTAGCAAATTCATATTCAGGAAACACTTTGTCGTTTTTCACGTTTTTGGTCGAAATCATTATTTTTCGTTTGAAAAATAGTGATTTAATCTGTAAAACGTCAAAAAAAAATCAAAGTGTTAGCCGTTTTTCGAGTTTGCGGCGCTCGAATCTATAGGGGTAATTAGGGTTTCTCTCTAATCACGAGTCTAACCAAAATACGCTCCTTTCGAGTCAATTTCAGTGAGTTTCGAGTCTACATTGTTTCGAATCTGTTGCTTCATTCGAATAGGATCTCGAGTCTAGTTTAGTGTCGAGTTTATTTCGAATCTAGTATTATTTCGATTCTGTGCTTCGAATCTGCTGTCATTCGTCTCTGCTGTGCCTTCGATTCTAAGGGTCTTCGAATCTAAGGAGTCCTTCGAATCTGACATAACTTCGAATCTAAGGGTTGTTCGAATCTGACATAATTTCGAATCTGATTGACTTTTAAGACTTAATCGAATTTAATTTCAAAAGATTTAATATTAATTAGTTTCGAATCTATTTAGATTCGAATAAGTTAATCTAAGTCAGTTTAGAATTAAATTAATTAAGTTAAAACTCAATTTCTTTCAGAAAAGATGTCAAACCTTCAGAAATTCCTTGAGATGGATCACGAAGTTGGGAAGGCAAATGCACCGCCAAAGCTGATGAAAGTTGAGGACTATTACTGGTGGAAGGACAGATTTACGGATTTTGTACGATTCAACGATATGTGCATGTGGGTGTGCATAGATGAAGGGTACATTCCACCAGTATCTGAGGTTGAAGGCCGTCAAAAGGTCTTGTCATACCAGATGATGAAAGAGGATGACAAGAAACTATTTGAAGCTGAAAACAAGGCTTTCTCCATTATCCGTATGGCGTTACCTCAAGATATCTTGCACACATTTCGGACTCAAAGGACGTCGAAAGAACTTTGGGAGTCTCTCCAGAAAAGGTGTGAAGGTAATCCACGGGTGCGTAGAAAGCGTACAGAGCTGTTGACCCAACAGTTTGCGATTTTCAAAGCTCTTAAGGATGAACAGTTAGATGATATTATCACAAGGTTCTATCATCTGATAACAGAGCTTGAAATTCATGGCATTGAGTACTCGGACACTGACAAGAACAACAAGCTTCTTGATGCCCTACCAGCCAAATGGGCTATGTACGTGGCCATGATTAAGTTTAATGAGGACAAGTATTATGCTCAATCACTTGATGACATCGTGGGAACGTTGAGGGCATATCACTTCGAGATGATTAAGGTTGAGACTGATTACGAGCAAGTCCAGAATCCGGCTATGTATTTTGGAAAGACATCTAAATCATCAGTGACAGCTGAACCGAAGAGTGCTACAGCGTTTTTCACCGGAGAAACGTCATCGCCACCTGAGTCCGAAGACTCACTGAATCGCGCGTTCTTAGGGTTAGGAAGATCGGAAGAACCGCAACCTCAAGTCCAACAGGCATCGACCAGTCAGAGCTATTCGAAGATGCCCATGAGCGCAAAGTCCGCAGAAGAACATTTGAATCTACTTGCTTCGTTTGTGGCCGCTTATGGAAATTGTGTTCAAGGGAAGATCAATGATCCGGCTCTTTGGGATGAAGATTACGATCAGGTCGACCCTGATGACTTAGAGGAAATGGATCTTAAGTGGCAACTGGCCATGGTGACCCAGAGGGTTAAAAGATTCATTAAGAGAACTGGAAGGAATTTGCAGATGAATAACAAGGGAATCGGGTTTGATAAGTCCAAGGTCAAATGCTACAACTGTCAGGGATTGGGACACTTCGCCAGGGAGTGTCAAAGACCGAAGGTAGAGACATACCAAGGACAGAGTCAGCATCAAGGACAGTACCAAAATCAGTCCCAACAGAGATATCTTCCGAGTTCTTCATCTGGTCAAGCCAATCTAGCTGGTCTAATATCCAATGTCACTTCTGACAGACAGCTAGATGGTACTTATGACTGGAGTTCACATCCTGAGTCCAATGCTAGAGCTTTCATGGCTGAAGTTACGGAGAATGGTTGTGAAGAAGACGAGCAGACCACACGGGACAGAAGTCCGATGTGGGTAGAGAAAGCGAATGATCAAACCGTGCTAGAGTTTGCTGCTCAGATGGCCAACGTGGAATCTGATAACTCTAAGATTAGTCTTTCTTATTCTCTATTTCGTGAATTATGTGCTTTATGTGTTAGTTCTAACGATAGGTTAAATCTAGTCTTAGACTCACATAAGACCATAGCTGCTCAAAATGAAAATTTAAAAATTGAAAATGCTAGCCTAAATGATATAAAACAAGATTTAAAAGAAAAGCTTAAGGCTGATGCTCAAGATGTAATAGTTCTAAAAGACAAACTGAGTGAGCAGCGTGTTAGGATAGAGCTTATGTATGAGCACGTAGAGGCCTTGACCAAAAGTCTGAAAGATAAGGACATAGAGCTAGCCGAGACCAAGGTTAAGGTAGCAGAGGCAAATAGCAAGCTGGAAAAGTTTAGGAATTCGAGCCTAAACCTAGGGAAAGTCTTAGATGCCCAAAGACAGTCTAAGAAGCCTGTAGGTCTAGGTTTTCACGAAATTCCTCCACCGTTCAATGCAAACTATGTGCCTCAGCCTCAGGAGAAAACTGACAACTCAGTAGACTTAGAGGACCTACCTGAACCTACACCTGAGCCTAAAGTTGAAAATACACCTAAGGTGGATGACTCTACTGTCAAGGTCAAGAAAGTGAAATTTGTGTCTTCCTCCAGTGAAACACCTGCAGGAAAACAGAAAATTTCATGGGCTGACCAGGTCGAAGAGACAGACACTGTAGATGTACCAAAGGCAATAGACACTAGTGAGACACCTAGATCTAAGGGACCAACTAAAAAGTCCATGGATAAGATGTCTTGCTTTAGATGTCACGAGAAAGGGCATGTTGCTTCTCACTGTCCAAATAGGAAAGCAGAACTTACCCCTAAGACAGTGAACCCAACACCTGTTAAGCCCTCAACAAGTGTGGCGAGCACGAGTAGTTCTCAGAGTACCGAGAAAACTGTGCAGGCCGCACCAAAACCTGTTGTGAAACAAACACCGGTTAAGGTTGGACCAAAAGAAGTTGTTAGGACAAATTCACCGAATCGTGTCATTAATCAATCTAGGTCAGCACCTCAACAAGTCTATAGGAGCACCACACCTAGCAGGTCACACACTCCAGTTAGGTCACATACTCCTGTTAGACAATATGTTCCGGTAAGAGCTCAGGGATCACAGTCTGAAATGCAGTATAATAAGACTTATTCTAGAGCACCACAAAAAATGCCTACTCAAAGGCAAAGAGTGAATCTAAATCACTCGGCACCTCAACAGAATTCAGTTCAAAGGCCCAAGTCACCTGAAAGGCGAGATGGGTACTTGAAAGAGTTCACGTATGTGGACGAGAATGGTATTACCAAGTCAGTCATGGCTTGGGTTCCCCGTGATAACTAACCTATTTTCTTTCATGTGCAGGAAATAACTACCGGTCCAAACAACAAGTGGTTCGTCGACAGTGGTTGCTCCAGGCACATGACGGGGGAAAGAAGTCTTCTCACAGACTTCAAGGGGGGTAATAGGGGATTTGTATCATTCGCGGGCAACAAAGGAGGAAATATCACTGGAACTGGAGAAGTCACTAATGGGACGATTACATTGGATCAAGTTTATCACGTTGATAAACTGGTTCATAATCTCATTAGTGTATCTCAAATCTGTGATAAGAAGAACTCAGTGTTATTTACTGACACTGAGGCGTTAGTGCTAAAGCCGGGATTCAAGATACCTGAAGATTGGATATTGATGCGGGCGCCAAGGAAGAATGACTTGTACATGCTCGACATGAACAAGCCAGATAATTCGATGGGTCCGATCTGCTTACTATCAAAAGCTTCGGGGACGGAATCGGTTTTGTGGCACAGACGCATGGCTCACTTGCACCTAAGGAAAATGAACTACATAACGAAGAATGGTTTGGTGCAAGGTGTGCCTCTGAAGAGCTTTCAGTTTGAAGACAAGTGTCTACCGTGCATGAAGGGCAAGCAACATAAAAAGACACACAAGTCCAAGAAGCTGAACTCCATAACCTCGACATTCGATTTGTTGCATATGGACCTTTTCGGCCCTATCAACAAAAGGAGTCTAGGAGGTAGTTGGTTTTGCTTAGTTATCACTGACGATTACTCACGGTTTTCATGGGTTTTCTTTTTAGGTACGAAGGACGAGACGGCTACAAAGCTCATCGGGTTCTTAGACCAAGTGGAGAATTCCTACGGAACAAGGGTTAAAAATATACGTAGTGATAATGGGACTGAATTTAAAAACTCTGTAATTGGTGTATATTGCCTATCAAAGGGCATCGTGCATCAATTCAGTGCACCATATGAACCACAACAGAATGGGGTGGCCGAACGAAAAAACAGAACATTGATTGAGGCTGCAAGGACTATGCTTTCGGATTCAAAGCTTCCTACCATGTTTTGGGGGGAGGCAGTGAATACCGCGTGCCACATTTTAAACCGAGTCCTTACAGTCAAATCATTGAACAAAACATGTTATGAAATTTTGAATAAGCGGCCACCTAACTTAACTGGATTCGAACCGTTTGGAGTACCATGTACACTTTTAAGAACAAATCATCAACCGAAGTTTGGTGAAAAGTCTGACGAAGGATACTTCCTAGGTTATGTGCCAAACTCACCAAACAAACGGGTGTTTAACAAAACAACTGGTACTGTGGAGATTGTGTATAACATTGAAGTCACAAGTTATACACATGAACCCCAAACTGGTCCGGAATGGATATTTGACTATGATAAGTTATTTGAGTCATTTAACATTCCTCTGGATGATAATGCAGGTACAATAGAGAAGGACATGGCGACGTTGCATCTGAACGACGATGGCCAAATCTTTCCAAGGACCACGTTCGAATCTACGTCCGAGCCTACTGCGACTGAAGATGGGTCTCCAGAAGTTGCTGATGAAGAGACACCTACCAATGAGAATCAGACTCAAGCTTCAAGTTCTGCCTCTGAGGAAAACGTCCGTGAGGAAGAAAATGTGGAAGCTGAGACTGTTCCCCCTTTAGGTGAAATAGGATCCAACTTAGGAGATAATCTAAGGGTAGATGAAATAGAGACCTCTAGGATTAACAAGAACCATCCAATAGATAACATCATAGGAAATCCTAACGAGGGTGTGAGGACTCGGAGTAGTGTAAATAACAACACTGTGTTGTTGTCGATGATAAACGACTCCGAGGCATATCACACATGTCTATATTCGTGTTTCATATCGCAAGTAGAGCCCAAAAATGTGCAAATGGCACTTAAGGACAACTCCTGGGTTGAAGCGATGCAGGAAGAACTTTCACAATTTAGGAAACTAGAAGTGTGGGAGTTAGTTCCGTTACCTCGAGGGGAAATTGCAATAGGAACCAAATGGGTTTTTAAGTGCAAAAGAGACGATCGGGGTATAGTCACGCGCAACAAGGCGAGATTAGTTGTAAAGGGTTTCAACCAAGAGGAGGGAATCAATTACAAGAAGTGTTTGCACCTGTAGCAAGGTTAGAAGCAATTAGGTTGTTTTTAGCTTTTGCCTCCTTCAAAGGCTTTAAAGTATATCAACTGGATGTTAAGAGTGCTTTCCTGTATGGGAAAGTGAAGGAGTTGGTGTATGTAGAACAACCGGCCGGGTTTACAGATCCAAAATATCCTGAGAGAGTATATCGCTTAGATAAGGCTCTTTACGGATTACATCAGGCACCTAGGGCATGGTATGAGACTCTATCCAACCATCTGTTAGAAAATGGCTTTGAGAGGGGTAGGATAGATAGTACTCTGTTTGTTAAGAGAAAGGGAGATCACTTTATCTTGGTACAAGTGTACGTCGATGATATCATTTTTGGATCATCAGACGAACAGATGTGCAAAGATTTCGAGAAGGTTATGAAGTCTAAGTTCGAGATGAGTGCTATGGGAGAGTTGAATTTCTTTTTAGGGTTACAAGTTGACCAAAAGAAGGAAGGGATGTTTATCCATCAGACCAAGTATGTCTATGACATATTGGAGCGTTTCGGGATGGAAGGAACTAAGTTGACTGCCCATTTCAGCACGCCGATTCAAGTGAATCACAATCTCGGGCCGGGTACTGAAAGTGATTCCGATGTGGATCCGACTTTATATCGGGCCATGATTGGGTCACTTATGTATTTAACTGCTTCAAGACCTGACATAATGTTTGCTGTGTGTATTTGTGCTAGGTTTCAAGCGAATCCGAAGGAGATGCATATGAAAGCTGTGAAGCGGATTCTACGATACCTCAAGTCGAAACCGAAGCTGGGACTTTGGTATCACGCGGAGGGAGATCTAGAGTTGGAGGCGTTCACAGATTCGGACTACGGAGGATGAAGCTTGACGCGCAAATCAACGACTGGAGGTTGTCAGTTCCTAGGAGGGAGATTGGTGTCCTGGCAATGCAAGAAACAAACATCGGTAGCCGTGTCAACGTGCGAGGCCGAGTATGTAGCTGCTGGTAGTTGCTGTTCACAGGTTCTGTGGATACAACAACAATTGTGGGATTACGGTTTGGCTTACACTCAAACTCCTATTAGGATAGACAATCAATCTACAATTGCTATAACTAATAATCCAGTTAAACACAGTAAAACAAAGCACATAGACATTAGGCATCATTTTATTCGTGATTGTGCTGAAAAGAACTTAATCAAACTGGTAAAAGTGGCAACAGAAGATAATAATGCAGATTTATTTACCAAAGCGTTTGATAAGTCATGGTTTGAGTATTTAATTCAACTGAATGGAATGCGCAACCCAGAGTAATTTGGCCTTAGTAGTAGTAGTTTATTTTCTTTTAGAGTCGTAGTATTTCTTTCTTTACAGTAGTCTGCTAATTTAGGAAAGTTTCTATTTTTAGTAAGTTTCTAATTTTAGTAAGTTTCTATTTTTAGTAAGTTAGTAGGTTAGCTTATTTTACTGCTTTTTCTTATGAAAAACAAAAGAAAAAAGAGAGAAAATCAGAAAAATACAAAAAAAGAGAATATCAGAAAATGAGTTAAGTCTTAGATACATAGGTTCAAAGTGACGAAAATTAGCACCGTCGTTACAGACTCTAAGTATTTAGGCTTTCACACATAATGCAACTAAATCCTAAGTGTTATACTTTATTTAGTTTGATGTGTTGGTAGGCATAATACATATAGGGAATCTCAAGGCTAATAAAATATTCTAGAAAAAGTCAAGCGTGTCACTAACCTAGATGTATGACCAATCGGTCTAAATTTTTATGTACAAGACATACAAACTTTAAGTCTAAATGAGGTATGCGAACTTTCTGGGGATGTATGGCAACATCAAATACATCTGAAAATGGAAAGAATAGAAATATCATGAGAAACTGAGAGTCGAAAACATGCAACTCTGTTGTACGTAAGTACAGACCTGTTGTCTCTGTTTAGATTCGGGTTAGCAGACATGTCGCTTTGTTGTACGTCAGTACAGACCTGTCACCGCTATCTGCTAACTTTAAAAATAAACCTTAAGTCGAACTAAGACACTTTGTTGTATGAGAATACAGACCTGTGTCCGATGTTTGTCTTTTAAAGAAAGTTTGCAAATACCAACAAGTTAGAATTTTTGTCTGTGTGCCTTGATCATAAAAGTATGTCTATGTCTGAGTCACGTAAGATAATTTCCTGATAAATAAAAAGGCCAAGGGATATTCCAAAATGTAGAATGTTTAACAGGGTAAAATACCAACAATTGGCTAAATAGGTATGTCACGACAAACAAACAAAGGAATCAAAAATTCCTAAGTGTGAAAGTTTAAGTACTGAAAGTTAGTATCGGACTTCGCTATCTGATTGAACCTCTCTTCGACTATACTCATCAAAAATATGTTGTTTAGTATTAAGCTTAGCTTGTAAATTTGTTTTTATAACTTAAGTCTAGATTAAAATTTTTTAGTCAAAATTTTATTTTATTTTATTTTATTTTATTTTATCTTATTTAGGGTTAGTTTAATTCTTACTTAGGTAAAAGGTCAAAAGTTACTGAGGGTGCATTCAAAGTTGGATAAAATAAACAATGCGTGAACTATCTTGAGCTTAGGGTAAAAGAATTGGCATAGTTTATCTGGTTACACAATACCGTAGAAAAAAGTTGGAAAAGTTGAAACTATTTCAAAATTTTCGAAATTTTTCTAAGTGTTGGTGGTTTCGAATCTAAGACAGACTCGAATAAGGAGTAATTCGAATCTG
Organism: Centrapalus pauciflorus; assembly: GCA_020465985.1. Lineage (NCBI taxonomy): Eukaryota > Viridiplantae > Streptophyta > Magnoliopsida > Asterales > Asteraceae > Centrapalus > Centrapalus pauciflorus. The sequence goes on from JAANYP010009711.1 coordinate 11,610, forward strand.
TCAGTAGATTCGAATCTATGCTTAGACTCGAGGGTTGGTGGTATAAATAGGTTAACAGTAAAGGTCATTAACTCCATCTGTTTTCAAATCTATACTATCGAATCTGTCAAGGCGATCTCGAATCTATTTTCTCGAGTCTATCGTAATCCTTCTAAACGACAATTTGTCGAGTTTGAAGACTTTGTGTTCGATTCTACTCTTGCATCTAGGTATAATCAACTTGATTGTACAAGATTTGTGTAGTTTTATACACAATTTTAGGCTAAAACATCGAATTTTGAAGTTTTGTGGGTCGAAATAGGGTTTTTGCTAAATTACCAAGTTTGGACCTATAAAAGATCAAATTAAAAGCATAAATCAATGATTAGAACCTAGTTGAACTAATGTATGTGTATTACTAAGTTCAAAACGGTTAAAATCTTGGATTTTTGGTGAGAGAAGGACCGACGGGGCTTCGAGTCTATTCTTGGATTCGAATCTGTTCATGGGTTTCTCGAATCTGTCATTAGATTCGAGATGACCATGATATTCGAATCTGTCCATTAGACTCGAATAGGGACTTTTCGAATCTGTCCATTACACTCGAATATGGACACTTCGAATCTGTTACTTTCGAATCTGTACTTTATTTACTTTGTTTAATTTAAATTTTATTAAACTTGTGGAAATTTAATTGTGTTAGATTTTGTATTTAATCAAGTACAAAATAAAACAAATTTGAATTTAAACAAGTTTATTGATTTTTAATGAGTCTAACAGTTTTGTTTATTGTGCAGATATGGCGGCTCGAGCTTTTATCCCAAAGCATAATATGGTCCTTAACCCTGATAATAATATCCCTGAGGCGCAGGGTTTTCGCCAAGTTTTGGATATCCTAGCTGAATCTAGGATTAGCTATGCGTTGTATCATAACATTCCAATAGTCATTTCGTATGTACGGCATTTTTATGACCATTTACAGGTTGATTGTACTGTCACCCCGACAGTTCTAAGAACCAGAAATGCTGGACAGCCGCTAGTCTTCTCTGCAGATATGTTGCGACAGGTTCTGCAGTTGGGAACACAGGAACAGGAGGACGGGCCTATTGACTTCCCGTTAAGTATTAGGCAGACCGCGTTTCTGAGGATGGGATATAGTTTGGATGTTGCGAAGTCATCATATATGAAGAGTGGCCTGATAGGGCAGTGGAGATTCTTGGTGCACGTTTTCATGGTTTGCTTTGCGCCGAAGAAGGCTGGATTTGACTACATAGTGTCAAAGATCCAATCTGGGGTTATTGCACTGGTGTATAATCGGAAGTTCAGCTTCTCACAAATGTTCTTCTCGGAGTTCGTCCATCAGCTTACGGCTCCTGAAAGGGAAAGGTTTCTGCTGTATCCAAGATTCGTCATGATATTGATAAGGCACTTCTTGCCAAATTTGCCACAGTCAGATGACTCTCTGAGCGTTAATGTTATGGACAAACGCATTTTTGCTGACTGTTCCTCACATCGAGGAAGATTAGCTGTTCCGGTGGCGCGTCCATTGTTTGGAGTGATTGTGGATAGGGAGTTTCATGCCTCGGGAGATGCCAACTGGGCAGGGGTCGTTGAGATTCAACCACAGCAACAACAACAGCAACGTCAACAACAACAACAGCCGCGTGCTCAGCCGCGTGATCCAAGATGCCGACAGAGACCAGCCGCGAGTCAAATCCAGGCATCCAGGCCTTCTACGAGCGAACGGCCCCAAGCACAGGAAGCAGGGCCTTCAAGTGCAGTTCCCGAATCCGAGCAGATTGCTCAAACACTGGAGGAAATATGGGCATCTGGTCCCCATGCCAATGAAGATGTTGCAGCAGCATTAGTGGGTGAGCTGCTTAGTCCCCCAGAAGATGAAGATGATGTATTTCGGGATGTAGAGGAATATGAGCCAGAAAGGGCAGATGAAGGCTTAACATCTTCAGATTCCGAATCAGAATCAGAGGAAGTTCCTGAACCAGCAACTGCAGATCCCGAAATTCAACTTGGAACCTATGGATCGAGGTTGATTGTGAATGAAGGAGGTTCGAGGAGGCGAGAGGACAGGGAATCTGAGGATTCAGATTTTGAAGAAGAGGAGGTTGCTCCGTTGGTGAGGCAAAGGGCCAAACGTCACAGATTCATGCAGGGGACATCATCAGAGTCCGATGCACAACCTCAGCCTCAAACCCAAACCCAACCACAAGCCCCAGCTCCACCATCACCGCCACCTCAGCATCATGAACCATACATTCCACCACCATTCATCCCATCTCCCATTCAGTCCATTCCATCTACGTCAGCTGCATATACTGAAAATCAAAGATTCATGCAACTCAAAGGACGTGTTGACTTTCAGCATGTTCAAATCATATCCCTTACAAAAGCTGTCGGTGAGCTCCAGGAGCATAACTCTAATCTTGACAAGGAGAATGCAGAATTAAGAAAGATTGTGGAGACTGTAAGAGACGAAAACACAGAGCTAAAATCTTTTATTGCTGATCAGTCTTCAGAAATCAGATCAATGAGGTCCCTCCTTGAGCAACTAATGAAAAATCTACAAACTCAGGGGGAGACAAGTTGTAAGGATCAGGAGGTACAGCGAAGAGATGATGATAACGAAGGCAATGATCCCGGTGCAAATAAAGAGAATGAGTCTGTAGATTTTCCTGCAGCTCAAGCTACACAAATTCAGGGGGAGCCTAGTCAAGGCGAAGGAGAAATGGGTGAGGCTAGTTCATCTAAACAACCTACGGACTTTGAAATCAGTGAGATGATTGACGCGCTCATGGATCTCGATGATGATCCTCTGGATGTAGGTTTTGATAATGAAGATGAAGAGCTGGAGGAAGGCGAGTTTATGCCAGAAGAGGTAGTGGACTGGCAGTCAGATGATGAGGTAGTCGCTGATGAGGATGATGAAGCTGATGAGATAGTTGTGCAGCAGAATCCTATTACCGATACCTACATGATTGATGGAAATAGAATTGTCAATGTAGATATAGTAAATGCTGCATTGAATCCTCAGCCATCGACAGAAGAACCTGCAAGAGAGCTAACTAATGAAGAAAAACGAAAACTATGGTTCAGGGCTAAAGAGAAGGAAGTAGCGATTAAAAAGACAATGAGAGTGCCAGGTACTGGGAAGCTGTCTGAGCGAATTTTAAGCTGGTTCTTTGATAGAGATCTGCAGCTATTTGTAATTAAAAGGAAAGACGGGCTTCAGTACATGAGGCGAACATTAAAAGCATTCAACTCCCTGCCAAAGATCGAAATCACTGCGCTAGCATGGAAAGATTTGATAAACATTGGCAATGATCCCTATGCGAGCGTAATTGAAAGAATCATAAGAAAGGAGGGGAGATCAAGGAAATTCGAGCGTTTGAATCCAAGGGTCGGGAGAAGAGTAGAGGATCCGTCACGTATTGATCCTCTAACTGGACGACCTTGGATGAGGATTCACTATAAGCCGGCTAGATGTCTTAGGAAGGTTCCTCTCAAGCCGATGCCATAAAATATTCTAAAGAATCTGAAGTGGTGGTATGCTGACACGGAAACTGGGGAAGCGGTCATGGAAGACTTAGAAGAAAATGTTATTCTTAGAGTCTACGACCCTCTTCACCTGGTAAACCTCTCCAAAGATGATCTTCACATTTTGCATGCCTGTAAGATCTCAAGTGATACACATATGGACGGAGAAGCTAATAAGTATGAAAATGTAGTCAAGGTATGTGTCGAGAAAGGTTTGTATGCTGGTAGTATTTTGAATCAATAAATAAACAAAGTTTTTAAGTCAAATGTGTGAATTATTAGAAGCTATCGTCAAGGGGGAGTCTGTTGGTACATCCTGTGTGACGATAGCAGTCTAAGTGGTTCTGCATAGTGATTTTAGCAAGTATGTGTTAGATATGTTTATATGTGCTTGACTGTTATTGATTGTGTGTTTGAACTTGATGTAACATATTACAAGAAGTTCAAACATAAAGGTCAAAGATTATCTCAAGCATAAGTAAAACATAAGTTTCATCACTTAAGTGTTTAAGTGTATTGGCTAGATTCGAATAGTTAAAGGAAGACATTCGAATCTGTGATAGATTCGAATGTATCCTTAGATTCGAATGGGCTAGATTCGAGAGTGTCATTGTGGACAGACTCGAATGGGCCTTGGGCCAGATTCGAGTTTGGCCCACATCAGACTCGAATCAGGGTCTATAATTAGGGATAGACTCGAATCATTAAGTGACTTTTTGCAGAATTCGTGAGGAATTAAGCAAGAGGCGATCTCGAGTTTATCAGCTTGGTGAGTCCCGTTTCGGAGAGAATTAGTACGTAGGATCGTTCGTGTGTCGTTCGTTCAGCGTCTAATAGTCTCCGTGTTTCCGTTGGTTGAGAGTTGTCCGTCTAACCGTCAACGAGGATTCCGCACTCGTTCACGGATCCGCGTCTAGATAGATCTTGCAGTGGTAGACCTTACAGACCAGGTGCATATTGAACATATCTGCTTCTGTGAACGTATAGGTATTTCCATCTGATCTAGTGACAGTGAACTGTGGATAGAAATTGCGATAGTTGGATTCCCTCTTCCTATAGCTATGACTGGCAACCCCTATAAGTCAGTTTTTCCTTAGTGATCCAAAGGAGCAAGTAGAGTTACTGCAGACTGGCTTCCCCCCATATACCCCCGCGGATGCGCTATCTTCGCTTTTCGATCAGCCGTTACTCCCCGTTCACTTAGCCTACGAACTCCGGCTCACTTCCAGCTTGGATCACTTCTGGCTCGCTTAGCCCTAGCTCGAAACAGCCAACTCACTTCGCCTACGCAACGAAGCGAAGTCACCTCTATTCTCGATTTCTATTACGACAGTGGGAGGCGCTAGTAATAGAGTAAAAATCACGATTAGAGTCAGTCCGGATAAAAGGAAGAAATGCTTTACCACGCGAGATCCTTTCCTCACGCACGGTACTTATATAGTAGAGCAGCAGCCACCGGCTTTATTCGCTTGGTCGAAACAGGGGGAGAGAGAAGGGTAAAAATCTCTTTCTATTCATAGCGTTGGAAATGCCCGAATAAGTCGGCTCTAGAGAAGTCATTGAATGCGCGTTTCTAGAATGTAAACAAGCAGTGGTTTGGCGGCAAGGAAAGGGGCATTCGGAAATCTTAACAAATCTTTCCTTTTCTATTTTCACCAGATCGACTATTCTGAACTCACTCTTGACCTTCTCAACTTCCTGTGTTTTATTTCTCAAAAAGCTGGCATAGTTGACCAGATTCGGCATATTTGGCTCTAAAACCCTAAATAGCTTGAGAAAAGAACATGGTGCTTGTTTCTTGCAAAAGATTCGTTTTTCCAGAATATCTTCAATGTATGGCATCTTGTTCCTTTTTCTGATAAACTCTGTTGATCTATTCTCTGGAAGCTCAAGTTTCTTCACTTTCTTTTTGCTGATCTCATCTTTGCTTAACAATGTCAGGATGTCTTGAATTTCTCTCTGAACTACTTGTTGGGCTTCAAATCTAAGTCAATGTTGTTTGTTAGACTCATCTGCAAGCACATATTCGTTGAAGAATCTATCCACCACCTCAACCTCATTCAGTACAACTTTTTCTTGAGCAATCACATTTTCGACTGGAAACTCTTCAAATTCCTCCTTAACTTGAATAACCACCTCAGGCTTTTCAACCGTTGGTGTAGATTCAGTATCTTTCAAAATCTCCTCAACTAAACCTTCCTCCTCTTCAATCCTTTCAGCTCTGAAATCAATATCAGTCAAGGCAATTACATCATCATCTTCAGATACTTCAATGTATTCCTCCCTCTCTTCTCCTATTCCTTGAATACTCATCTCATGACTCTTATCTTGAACATCTTCATCAGAATTAATATATTCTACAAAATGGTAATGTTCAAAGGAACTGGAACATCTTCATGAAGAATCAATCCCAGCTCTCTTTGTTCACCAGCCGATTCTTTTGAGCCCCCAGCCTCTCTCTCTTGAACTTCCGTTTCCTTTTCTGGGTATGTAATCATCAATACCCCAGGTGTAGATTCATCAAGCTTTCTCCTCTTCTCCCCCTCATGAGGAGCATCATCGGAGTCCTCATCATGCTCATCATGTTTCCTCTTGGATGAGGAAGCTTGAGCCTTACAGGTCTCTTCTACTGCAGCAACGCTCTCTGATAGATTTCCCAAAGCTGTTATCACAGTACTTTCCAAACTTATCATGCGTTCTCTCATTTCGTCAAACTGTTCGAATACAAAATATTTCAACTCTTCTTTCAATTCTTCAATTGCTTGATTTGACTCAGACTTCTTCACTGATTCCTCTGTAACATCCTTCCCCTTTAAAAACTTGTGGGTATTTGACATCTGTGCCATTACCTCAGATAATTGAGCAGATACATGCATGTTCACTCCAGCTACAGCTTCATTCAACGCTTTATTCAATGTTGACTCAGTGACAAACGGGGATAAAGTCACCACTGGGTCACGTAGACTTCCAGTTGACACGAAAGTCGAACTTGTAAAAAGTACTTCTGTGTGGCCAATACTCAGAGTTGGCAGTGTAGTTGCTCTGACTGGACTTCCACCCTCTTCAAGTGACGGAGCAACAAATGCTTCCGTTACTGAGGATGTTCCAGTGGGAACACGAAGTTCAACCACACTAACTTCAACGGATGAAGTTAACTCGAGTGTCCTAGGCTGCAGAGGATCTAGACTCAGTGATTGAATTGAAGTCGTACACTCGGGCAGCTGTGTACTTGTTTCAATATCCATCAAGTCCAAATGACTCTCGGATAGATTATAAGGTTCATCCCTGTGCTCAATTGAAACAATCTCCTGTTGAGAGGAGACTGAGTGGATGGTTGGGTGTGCAATCGTCAGTGGGATACTGACTTCTTCAATGCTAACTCTCATAGGAGAGCTAACAGCAGATATGGTTATATCCCGGCTTTCTAGGTTTATGGTATCCCGCACACTCTCTTCAGCAATGCTTACAATATCTATCATCATACTACCTCCCTCATGATGATCACCTCCATCATCACCATCATCATCATTATAATCTCCTTCTCCTTCTTCTTCTTGGATATCCGACAAAGTTCTCTCGGAATCAGATCTCTCAGCTTCTTCCTCTCCTCCCCTTACTACAACATCTCCCTCACTCACAGATTGGGCAACCTGAACTTCAGCCCTTTGCTGAGGTTCCTCTATTCCTAAAGCTCCTTGGGTAAGAGATCCCGGTTCCTGGGTCTCTATTGGAGCATGATCTATCCTATACAATCTCACATGCTCACTCTCTTGATCCGCATATTTTAACAATGACTCCGGGATTGGCATAATATTTGCATTTGGTGAGTCCGGCACCTCGTGTAAGCTCATCATCACATAATCTGGACATCGCTGGGAATTGGCTCGCTTCGGAATATTTTCATTTGCTCGAAGGGTTCCTTGGATAAGAATTTGTATAAACCTCTGGTGCGGAACAAACTTTCTTGCTCTATTTGTAGTTTTTGCAAGAAGAATCTCTTTTAAATCCTCCCATATGCACTAAGCATAGTCATAATGCTTGTTAACGCGATTCCATGAAAAATCCTTAGGCAATGAATGCTGCATCTGTCGATGCCTGTATGCTTTGACGTCATACACATATTGATAATTCCAAATAGTGTGTACCATTCCCCATTCAAGCCATTCCTATGGAATTTGGAGCTCTTTGGTAGTGGCTTTGAGTAGCCCAAGCAGATCAGATCATGAACCAGCTCCTCATCCGACACAAAGTCCTCAAAATCAGCCAATTCAGGCTAGTTGACTGTGTCTATACGTCTTGGAAGAAATAAATTGTGACGAAGTCTAGCGAGAGTAATTTTAGTTTTGAATTGGTCTATTGTTACTTTGAAATGGTGATTGCCGTCTGCAGGAACAAATTTGACGGTGTGCCAAAATTGTTGTAGGTATACCTGTGGGATAGAAGGTTTGTATTGAAGCAGATAAACTAACGGATGGCCTTTGAGAATGTCAACAATGATAGGATGACTAACTTTAATAACCTTGGTATCCAGGCGATGGTTATTATCTCGAAAAGGTAGGCAATGTTTAGGTTTAACTAATTGGTTATCTGGGATAATATTTGACTGTGAGGGACGGGCAACTGAAGTAGAATGAACAGGTGGAGAAACAAGGGTATGATTGGATGATGAATGGGAGTCAGATGAATTGGAATTTTGAGACTGCACTGGAGATGCCATTTGAACACCTATAAACCAAATAAAAAATCATGTTAGTCAAACCATGTCCACAAATGACAACCCTTAAAATGTAGAAAAATTGTAACATTTTATCAGAAATTGTAAAAAATTGTGATTTTCTGTTTAAGGCATCGGGATTCCAGACAATAATAGCTTATTATTGAAAGGACTCCAGAGTCAATCGTTTAGAGACCAATGTTAGAAAAACACAAATTTATAACAATTTATTAAAAAAAAGTAACATTTTTCTTAAAACATTAAAAATTCAACTCTTAGGAAAAATCTTCTAATAATACTCAAATGAAACTACAACTTTCTCGAATGACTCTTGATTAATCTCGGGTGACACATGAAACAACTCGACTTAGTCTATGAATAAACTCGAATAAGCCTATATAAAACTCGAATTACATATGTATGAAACTCAAATAAAACATGATATAACTCGAATAGTTCTTGATGGTTCTCGAATGAAATACATGTTAAACTCGAATGAAACATGAGAATTTGTGGACTATCTCTTTGATGTCTAGCACTCAACTCGAATCAATAAGACATTTTCTCGATAACTACATTGCCCCAACTCGAATAAACTGTAAGTGTTCTTGGACAATGAAACAATCGAGATTTAAGTTTTGAAAATTTTCTGAGTCTTGTATTCAGTCAAGTCGCATGAAACAGAGACTTTCTCGATTATCCTTTGAATCAACTCGATTAACTCTTGGGTTTTCTCGAGTCACATGTTATTCAACTCGAATCAGTCTAAGGCTTTCTCGAATATCTTTTTAGCCAACTCGATTAACTCTTGGGCTTTCTCGAGTATAGCTTGTTAGGCACAAAAAGGCCTCAGTCAAACCTGTTCTACATCTGAGGGGGAGATTTATAATCAAACCTGTTGATGCATTTGAAGGTTGAATTTAAGGCCTGTTATATGTCTTATTGAAACCTGAAAATGATTTGCAATATCAGTCTAAAGCTGTTCTATATGTTGCATGTGTTGCAACTAAGACAGTTTGTCCAAGCTACTCTGTCTGCTGAACAGGCTGGACATAAACTGTCTACGCTGCTCTACACTGTCGAGCAGCTTGGGCAGTTTTAAAGTGTTCTGTTCTTTGTGAACGAAACCTGTTCTTTGTGAACAGGCTAAACACTTTATGGAATATGTTTCCAAGTCATCATGTATTGTTTTTGACTACAAGATCAGTTTACAAAGTCGAAGACAAAGTGGAAAACAGAACTGCTCAGCCTGCCCACGCTGTTCTGTAACATGAAGACAAAAGGTTATTGAAAAAAGGGTGACAGACCTTTTCTTCTATCAAAATAGGCCTTACCAGGAAGAAAGAAGCAAAGTTTACATTCCTTACATTAGTTAAAGGCAATGCAACAGTAGACAAAGTGAAAAGACAAAAGTTCTGCACATGTGAAGACAAGTCTGCTTTTCAGAAAAGTGCAGAAAAGGTTATGTTGTCTTTTCAACAAGACTTCTCCTTTTTCAATTCGTCCAATGAAGATGTTTCTCTTAGATCCTCTGAATGGGTATAAAAGGAAGCTTCTAAGGACAGAAAGAAGTGTGAAGAAAGCTAAGTGCTGAAACCAAGAGTGAACGTGCAAGTGTGATTTTCATGCATGCAAGCCTTCTGTGTAAATCAGTATCTGTGTGTCTAAGTTGTTTTACATAAGCTGTTCCCTTAAGTCTTGTAAA
>JAANYP010009712.1:0-136046 GCA_020465985.1 Centrapalus pauciflorus
GCATGCTAAGCTTCAAAAGATAGTTGACTCTTGGTGCCAATCTGCACAAAAAGTCAGCCATTGTATAAGTCAACAGATTCCTGCACAAATCCAAGCCTATCTTGGAGGGGATCTTGACACAGCAGCTTCCATTGTTGAGATCAATAATCTGAAAGAAGATTTATCCACTCTTGGTGAACTTCCAAACACATTCATTCAAAATGTGAATGGTAAACTAATCTCAACAAATAGGTTTGTCAGGCCTCCAAACACTGACAGCTTGTGTGAATTTAGTTCTAAAGATGATATTGAAATTTGTTCTCCATCAAGTCAGCCTGCTAAGTGCTCTGCTGGTCCACACAAGCAAAAGAAAGGAAAACATGTTCAAACTGAAGTTGTGGATACTAAACCTGTTGACAAAACAGGTTCTGAGTCCAAAGCTGATGGTAAAAAGCGTGTTAATCATTTTGATGCTAAACACTTTGAAAACAAGTTTTCAAAAAGTAAGCAGCCTGTTTACAACAAGGGTAAGTCTCATGTTGAAAACAAAACTGCTGTGATTTCAAATAAGTTTTCAAATCATAGTGGTAAACTGGTCTTAAATAAGAATAAGCTTTTCAAAACCAGACACAGTGAATATGCTGATAGGCAGCATAAATCACAATTCAGTAGGGGCAAAGGCAAAGCCATTGCACAAACTGAGATAATTGGGAATAAGTTTCCCAAACCTGTGGAAGCTCAAAAGCCAATCAAGCTCCCTGTCTTTGACATCTGTCTTCCTAAAAAGAAGAAAGAAGAGGCAGCCAAAGCTGTGGCTATTGAACTATCCACTCAAGCTGTTGATTCAACAAAAAGTAATAAAACTGCTAAAACTGCTGAAAGAATCAACAAAAATAACTCAGAATGTGTTTCTGAAAGATCTTCTTCCAAAAACCCTAAAAAGAGAAAATGTTACAAATATGGGAAGAAGACACATCTGGCCAAGGATTGCCCTGAATCTGAGGACATGAGGCCTGTTGACTCTGTGGTTTCCCTCACAGCTGTCACAAGCAGTGCTGGAAATGTAACAGTCACTGAGGATGGTATTCAAGCTGATACCATTCAAATAGGGAATATTAGTGTGGATATTTCAAGTCCATCAACAAATGTTGATGAAGTAGGAGAACTCATCTCTGTGATGAGTTCCCCTAAAAATGACTAATAATTCTCTTATCACTCTACAGGAAAAACAACCTTCCCAGGTTGGTACTTGGACCGTGACTGATCAGGGCACCTGACAGGTTGTAAAGAATTGCTGAGTGAACTTCAGGTCTGAAAAAGGGCCAAAAGTCACCTTTGGCGACAATTTGTACATGAATCACTGAGGGATATGGAACTCTAAAAGCCTGGTGCTTTTGCAGTGTTTGTTCAAAGAGTATTAGCCTAGTGGTTTGGGCTCAAACATAACTTGTTAGCATAAGCACTGTGTGATGCCTGGCTACAAGTTTAACTTTGATGAGCACCACCTGGGTTACATATTGAATTCCCAAGGCAAAGTTGTGCTATGTGCTCAACGAAATTGAAAAAACGAAAGGGTTGTCTATGTTGTGGATATGCATTCTGCTGACCCCACAACTGAAACCTGTTTTCTCACAAGAACAAATGCTGATCTAAACTGGTTATGGCACAGAAGACTGTCACATCTGAACTTCAAGAACATCAACAAACTCTGTAAGAAAGAGTTGGTGCCAGGTTTGCCTTCTATGACTTTTGACAAAGATAGATTATGCACAGCTTGTGAGAAAGGCAAGCAGAGAAAAACATCTTTTAAATCCAAACATAATTTTTCTATTGATACTCCACTCTTCTTAATCCACATGGACTTGTTTGGACCTGTTAATGTCCCAAGTCTAGGAGGAAGAAGATACACTCTAGTAATGGTTGATGAGTTCTCCAGGTACACATGGGTGATTTTTCTAAAGAGCAAAGGAGAGGCTGCTAGAGAGATTATTGGATTTGTCAAAAAGATGGAAATGCTGAACTCTGCCCAAGTAAAGCAGCTTAGAAGTGATCATGGTACTGAGTTCAGAAACAGTACTCTTGAAGACTTCTGGGAAGAGAAAGGAATCACTCAAAACTTTTCAGCTATAAGAACTCCTCAACAAAATGGAGTTGCTGAAAGGAGAAATCGAACTCTCATTGAAGCTGCCAGAACCATGATGTGTGCATCAGGTTTACCTTCATCATTTTGGGCTGAAGCTGTTAACACTGCCTGCTTCACCCAAAACAGATCCTTAGTGGTGAAAAGATTCAACAAGACTCCCTATGAGCTGCTCAAAGGGAGGAAGCCAAATGTCAGTTATTTCCATGTGTTTGGATGTCCCTGTTTCATTCTGAATCAAAGGGACCAACTGTCAAAGTTTGAACCTAAAGCTGATGAAGGTGTGTTTGTTGGCTACTCTGCTATCTCCAAAGCCTACAGAGTATACAACAACAAAAGAAAGGTGATAGATGAATCTATCAATGTCACCTTTGAAGAGTCCAAGAATGCCTCCACCAAAGCTGTTCCTGAATCAGTTTCAGGAGAATTTAACTTTGATGATCTGATGCATTCAAACAATGAAGAGGACTCAAAAGCTTCCACTACACCCAATGCGGAACCTGTTAATCATGATGGACATGATGATGATTATGTCAATACACCCTGTGTGAATAAATGTACTGACTTAATTAAAACTGCATGTCCAGAACCTATCAATGCTGATTTTCCCAGTTTCTCTGCTGATATGTTCAACAGTGGTCAGACATGTTCAACAAGTGAACAGGCTCAAGACAACAGTGTGTCTGAAAATCTTGAGAGCTGTTCAACAGGACCTGCTGAAAATGTTAACAACTCAGGTGAATCATCATTGAAAAATGATCCTAAGTGGATCAGGTGTCACCCCAATGATCAAATAATTGGTGACATCAACAAAGGGATACAAACACGGTGGGACAGCTTAGGGAACTTTTGTATGTTCTCTAGTTTTGTTTCACTGATGGAGCCAAAGAAGGTTGATGAAGCATTAAAAGATGCCAATTGGATCACTGCTATGCAAGAAGAGCTCAATCAGTTTGAGAGAAACAATGTATGGAAGCTGGTCCCTGCTCCTAAAGGTAAAACTATAATTGGCACTAAATGGGTCTTCAGGAATAAAATGGATGAGCAAGGTCATGTCATTAGAAATAAGGCAAGACTGGTTGCTCAGGGCTACAGACAGGAGGAAGGAATTGACTATGATGAAACATTTGCTCCTGTGGCCAGGCTAGAAGCAATTCGTTTGTATCTAGCCTACGCTGCTCATAAGAGCATTAAGGTATTTCAAATGGATGTGAAGAGTGCATTTTTGAATGGGAAGCTGCAAGAAGAAGTTTATGTCAAGCAGCCTCCAGGTTTTGAAAATGAACAACATCCAGGTTTTGTCTATAAGTTGGACAAAGCTCTCTATGGTCTCAAACAAGCCCCTAGAGCCTGGTATGACACTCTTACTGAGTTCCTTATGAGCAATGGGTATTCCAGAGGTAAAGTGGATACTACACTGTTCATAAAGAAAGTGAAATCTGACATTATGCTTGTTCAAATTTATGTGGATGACATAATATTTGGTTCTACTAATGAGCAGTTATGCAAGAATTTTTCACTACTCATGAAATCTAAGTATGAAATGAGTATGATGGGAGAGCTAACTTTCTTTTTAGGATTACAGGTTAAACAAACCTCAACTGGAATTTTTATAAATCAAAGAAAGTACACTTTAGATCTATTGAAAAAGTTCAAATTTGATCAAAGTTCTCCTATTAAAACCCCAATGGCAACCAATGTAAAATTGGATGCTGATGCCAGTGGCAAAGCTGTTTCAGTAACAGCTTACAGAGGCATGATTGGGAGCTTGCTATACTTAATGCTAGTAGACCTGATATTATGTTTGCCACCTGTTTGTGTGCTAGGTTCCAAGCTGATCCAAAGGAATCTCATCTAGCTGCTGTTAAAAGAATCTTCAGATACCTAAAGGGTACATCAGGTTTAGGTCTTTGGTATCCCAAAGACTCAAGCCTTGAACTAATAGGCTATTCAGATTCTGATTTTGCAGGTTGCAGGTTAGACAGGAAAAGCACAACAGGTGGATGTCAACTCCTTGGTGGAAAGTTGATCAGCTGGAGTAGCAAGAAGCAGAACTCAGTGTCCACTTCTACTGCTGAAGCTGAGTACATTGCTGCTGGAAGCTGCTGCGGCAGATTCTGTGGATGCAGCATCAGCTTGAAGACTATGGCCTTGTGTACAGGAAAACTCCTATTCTGTGTGATAACACAAGTGCCATAGCCATCTCCAACAATCCAGTATTTCATTCAAGAACAAAGGCATATTGAAGTCAGACATCACTTCATCAGGGATCACATTCAGAAAGGTAATGTGGAGGTAAGTTTTATTTCCACAAATGAACAGCTTGCAGACATTTTCACCAAACCTTTGGATGAAACAAGGTTTAATTACCTTGTCAGCAAGCTGGGCATGTTAAATAAGAGTGACTAAGTGTTCTCTCAGGTCTATGAAGTTACATGTCTCACACTGCTCAAGTCTCTCAGAACAGCTTAGACAGAACAGGCTATGCATGTTCTATACTTAGCCATTTTTCTGAAAAACTTGAACAGCTTGAGCACAGAACAGGCTGAACAACAAACAGGTTGTAAGTCCAGCCTGCTCTGATGGTTCAATCTTCAACCTGTTCATTCCTTCACACTGCCTTACAAGCCTTTGTCTTGTAACCTGTTCAAATAATTGAACCCAACCTGTTCTCACAAATGAGAACAGGCTGAAGGCACAGTTTGAAGGGAGAACAGCTTGAAGAATGGATAACATATGTTGACTCTGCTCATCACAGGGTTGACCAACAACTTAGACCAAATATTTTAATTACCTTTCTTCACAATTAAGTTACTTAATTAATGTTTTATTTAACTTAATTACTGCGGATAATGTGGATTACGTGTGTAAGTGATTAAAAAGAAATCGAGTGGTCTGACAAACGGTCTGACATGGACAACCGTTCCGTTTTCCGTTAACGACTTTTTCAAATCAAACCGCCCAAAATCTTCTCTCTCTTACACACTCACATTCAAATCCTATAAATACCTAAATACAGTTTCATCTTCGTCCTCCTCATCACTTCCAGAAATTCTCAAGAACCCTAAAATCGACTAAGTGTCCTTTGCTTCCTCAACCTCAAAAATTTCCCAAATGGCTCACAGACCTAATCCCTTTCTCCCAGTATTTGTTGGTGAGGATGTTGTCAAACACTCATCAATCACCACAATGCTGACCATTAAGCCCACCAACTACATTGCCAACCTCACAATCCCCAAAAACTATGTGGGAAAGGGCTATGACCAAATGGTGGAGTTTCTGAAAGTTCATCCGTTGAACTACGCCATGACTGCCTCTCCTGGTGTCCTGTACCAGGAGATGGTGTATGAATTCTGGTACACATGCTCCTACAATCCCAACACTAAGGTCATCAAAGGAACTATTCTTAATGGAACTCAGTCCATTGAGATAAAAGTTGATCTTCTGAGGGAGGCCCTTCATCTGCCTGAGTCTTATGATCTGCCCCAGCCTGAGAACGAGCAAATGGGAAATCTGCTACGCTTCTGTGGTGTAGCAGAACCCAAAATAGGTGCAACATTGTACAGGAAGGAGTTGTCACCCACTTACAGCTTCTTATTCGCCTCTGTGGTGATGTGTTTCAGCAGCAAGGTTGGTTCCTTCGACCAACTCAGTAGAGATGAAGTTCCAATAGTCCTACAGCTAGTGGATGGGACTACTCTTGACATGGCTAAGTGGATCTTTTCGAACATGAGAAACCTGGTGCAGCAAGAGCCAAGACCAGCTGCTGTCCGTTATCCCAGGTTTCTGAGTCTCATTTTCAGCCATGTTTGTGGTGAGCAACTTTACAACTCTCAGCCCCTACTTAAGTCTGCTGCATTCCCTGTCATAGGGAATAGAATTTTTCATACTCCTGTACTGCAAAATGAGCCTCCTCTATCCACACCAATGAGGAGGCTGTTAGGTTTGGTGGAAGGACCCTCTGATGTGAGGGTGGATCCAGAAGCTGCTGCTCCCGTAACAAAATCCAAAGCCAGGTCCAAGCTTGTTAAAAGGACCCTGGCAACTGAAGCTGGGCCTGTGAAAAAGAAGGCCAAAACAGCTCAGTCTGAGTCTGTTCCTTTAGCCTCTGTGGCTGAGGAGGAGCAGGCTCCTCACCCTGGTTCATTTGTTGAGCCTGAAGCCTTTGTGGCTGGTGCCTCTGTGGCACAAGAGACTATGGAACAGGCCAGCCCCACTGTTCCTGACCCAGTCTCACACCCTGTCCAAACAGATCCTCTCCCCTCTCCACAATCACCCACTCCATCCATTCTCTATCACAGAAAATCAATTTCCAAAAAGAAATCAGCCCACAAAACCACCTCCTCTGTTCCCTCTCAACAGGGTTCAGTTGAAAAAGAAGCAACCCCAGCTGCCTCTCCTATTTTGGGAGCAGGTTCAGCTCATTTGGAGCCTGCTTCACTCCAATCTGAGTCTACCCAGAGTCAGCCTAGACCCTCTGGTTCCTCCCAACAGGAACCAGTTGTACAAACGGAGATACCCACATCAACTATCCCGGCCTCCCAACAGGCTGAGGATATTGAAAGACAGGAGTCCTCTCCACTCCATACTGTGTCCACACTGTCCCCCACTCATATCTCCTCACACCCTGAGTCTACACGAGGTGTCCACGCTGCTGATATAGACCAATCAGCAGCTCAGCCTCAAACTTCTGCTCCCCATGATCCAGCTGTTTTGCACCAAACAGCTGCTGAGGGACCAACATCCCAAGCTGATGAACCTCAGGGATCACACCATCCCTCTGGTGAGGCTGCTCCCTTCATGCAAATTCCATCAGCAGGTTTCACCACTGCTGATGTTGAAATGCATATCCCATCTCCCAATGATGAGGTGCCTTTAGACCAAGGCACTGCAGAGGGAACCACCACTGGTCTTCATGAGGGTGTTGCAACACAAGCAGCATCTGAAAGGCCCCAAACATCATTCCCTTCTCCTAGTGATGCAGCTACAGCCGCTGCTGAAGGACCCCTTGATCCCTCCAAACTGGGTCATCTTACTTTTGCCCAGGCTATGGAGCTTCTATCCAAAGTCCCTCTTCCCTCTCCATCACATCCTCAAACACCAGCTTCATCATCATCTTCTCCATCTACCCACTCAAAACAATCTACCCATACACCTCCATCTCCCAAAGACCTGCCTTTGAAGGATCAGCTTTCTTTGCTGACCAACAAAGTTGGTTCTTTGGAAAACACCATGAACTCTCTACCCTCCATCATATCAGACTCTGTGTCTGCACAACTTCAGGGGTTCTTTGATTCGTTCAAGGCCTCTTTCCCTACCACTCCACAGCCTGATCAATCTCCACAGCTGTTAGCACTCACTGCTCAGCTGCAAACTGTGTCCACCTCCCTTTCCTCTATTCTTTCCATTCAGCAGGATTCTGTGTCCTCAATGACAGCTATTTCCCAACAGCTGTCATCACTTCTCACTTCTTGCAACTCTACCCTTCCAGCCACTCTGGCTAGCTTACAAACTCTAATTGGCTCCCTGTCAAACTCTGTGTCATCAGATCTTGCTGATGTGCAAGATTCTCTAGAACTTCATCTTGCACAGCTGCAAACTCTGCTGTTCACAGCGTCTGACAGGGAAAACATTGTTAAGATCACATCCCTTGCTGATTCCCACTCCACTTCTCTTCAGACCTGTCTTTCCCAGCTTACTGAGGTGAAGGATAACTTGGCTTACTTAGTGACTAGCCTTGTTGGTCCTAAACCTTCTGCTAAACCTGCTGGCAAGCCTGCTGACTTTGTGTCTTCAGGCAGACCAGGTGTTGAAGTCGCTGCTTCATCTCCTTCAAAGGGGGAGAAGTCATCTGCCTCGAAGACTAAGTCTAAGGGGGAGAAAACTTCTTCTCCTAAGGAGATACCAGTGTCTGCAACTCACACTGGTCAGCCAGCAGATGTCTTTGAAACAGGTGCAGCTGAAGGTGTCTCTCAAGCTGCTATGCCTACTCAGGCTGTCTCTCCAAACCCTGCTCAGTCTAAGGGGGAGGAAGTCATGCCTGAGGACAGGCCTAGCAGTAAAAGGAGGCACTTAATTCTATCTGAAGAAGAAGAAGAGGAAATCTCTGAGGCTGCTGTCACTACAGCAGCAGCTAAAGGAAAAGAAAAGGTAGCTGATGATCCCATGCAGCAGAAGCAGGCAGAAATTCAATTTCACAAGGCCAGGGCTAAAGAGATGGGTCTTCCTATGCACAGGTACTTTGAGTTTAGAGAAGAACAGCTTCAAGCTCTGGAGGAATTAAGAAAAGAAGAAGAATCTGCTAAAGCTGCTAAATCCTTTGCTCTCCAAGAAGCAAAGAAAATTAAAATGTCTACCTTGGAGGTGCAAAAGAAAATTATGGAAGCTGCCAGACAATCAGCAGGGGAGAAAGAGAAGGAAGTAGAAAAAGGTACTCAGGTCTCTGTGACCAAATCAACAGTACCCCATGCAAGAGCTCAATACCACTTTGACAACTTGGCTAGGAAAAAGTTTCAAGATGTTGCTGAAAGAAGGCTAGCCAAGGAAGCAATTGTCAAAGCTGTCCCTGTATCAAGGAAAGGCAGTCAGTGGAAGCTTAAAATAACAAGGATGGGTGCAACAGGCCCAGAATTGGAAACTTATGACCACACTGATGTAGCTCAGATGGGATACAGGGAGTGGATTGAGCTGGCAGTTGCCCTGAGTGAATCAAAGTCTGAAACTGCTAAACAGATCAGGGCATATGTCAAGAAGTTGATGGAAAGAGTAAAGGATCTTGGCCTGATATCTAAGGAAATTAGTGAAGGTGTCTTTGTGACACATCCAAAAATAAAGGCCAGGAGAACAAAGAAGGACACAGAGATGGAGCTACTCCTTACACTGATCGAACAGGGCGACTATGCCATTGAAATGAAGGGAGTTGATCATAGCCTGCCAAGTGGAATAGAGTTTGAGGATGGCAAAATTATTGAAGAACCTGAGCTGGGGGCATTTTTTGTAGATCCCCTAACTCAGAAGAAATGCTTCCAAAGAGCCTCAGAGCTATACAAAGTTGATCTGAGACAACTTGCCGCCTTCAGACTTGCAGTTTCATTTAGGCAGTCTAGCAGATGGAGAGCAGCCGTCTGGGATCAGCTCAGAGGCTTCTATGAAAGAGGAGAGCTTAATGATCCCAAGTTCATGTTCATCAGAAGTGAAATTCAAGAACTTGAGGATACAAGAGAAGAAATGGAAAAGATGTTCCAGGAACCCCCTCCAGTGTAATGAAGTCCACCTGCCATCTGGGTAGGTGAAGAATGGGAGCTGTCCATCAGTTGGACAGGCTTGCCATTATCTGCTCCCAACTCAAACAGTCCAAACATCTTGTACATTAGTTGTACATCTTGTACATTAGTTGTACATTATTACATAAGTTGTAATTCTCTTTTACATTAGTTGTAAAATACATTAGTACATTAGTTGTACTCTTGTAAAAACATGTGTTGTTGTATGTAATCAAGAATCAGTGTATATAAAAACTGATCTTTTACTTTACTGTAATGTTGTAATTTTATTTCAGCAAATGTACTGTAAAAATATATAGTGATTTTTGATAAGACCAGCTTAGACTGGTTATTGCAAATAAGGGGAGATTGTTAGGCACAAAAAGGCCTCAGTCAAACCTGTTCTACATCTGAGGGGGAGATTTATAATCAAACCTGTTGATGCATTTGAAGGTTATATTTAAGGCCTGTTATATGCCTTATTAAAGCCTAAAGATGATTTGCAATATTAGTCTAAAGCTGTTCTATGTGTCGCATGTGTTGCAACTAAGACAGTTTGTCCAAGCTGCTCTGTCTGCTGAACAGGCTGGACATAAACTGTCTACGCTGCTCTACACTGGTGAGCAGCTTGGGCACTTTTAAAGTGTTCTGTTCTTTGTGAACAGAACCTGTTCTTTGTGAACAGGCTAAACACTTTATGGAATACGTTTCCAAGTCATCATGTATTGTTTTTGACTGCTAGATCAGTTTACAAAGTCGAAGACAAAGTGGAAAACAGAACTGCTCAGTCTGCCCAAGCTGTTCTGTAACGTGAAGACAAAAGGTTATTTGAAAAAGGGTGACAGACCTTTTTCTTATATCAAAATAGGCCTTTACAAGGAAGAAAGACGCAAAGTTGACATTCCTAAATTAGTTAAAGGCAATGCAACAGTAGACAAAGTAAAAAGACAAAAGTTCTGCACATATGAAGTCAAGTCTGCTTTTCAGAAAAGTGCAGAAAAGGTTATGTTGTCTTTTCAACAAGACTTCTCCTTTTTCATTCCGTCCAATGAAGATGTTTCTCTTAGATCCTCTGAGTGAGTATAAAAGGAAGCTTCTAAGGACAGAAAGAAGTGTGAAGAAAGCTAAGTGCTGAAACCAAGAGTGAACGTGCAAGTGTGATTTTCATGCATGCAAGCCTTCTGTGTAAATCAGTATCTGTGTGTCTAAGCTGTTTTACATAAGCTGTTCCCTTAAGTCTTGTAACCACAGTGAGTGCTTCTTAGTGAGTGTATTCATTGTATACTAGTTTGAGTTTGTCTTATACTAGTGAACATACTGTTGTATCTGTCATCTCAGCTTGAACTATTCCGCATTCAAGCTTGTTTGTAATTAACAAATTGTTGATAATACATACAAACATTGAGAAAACAATGTGTAGTTTTTAAATAGCTGTATTCACCCCCCCTCTACAGTTTAAAGCTATATTCTTTGGGAACCTCTCGGGACCTACAGGGAGTAATGAGAGATCTAGAGTTAACACACACTCTAAACTGCTCTGATACCAGTTGTAGGTCCCAAAAGGTTTTCCTAGTATGTTTCTATAAGCTGTAGAGGGGGGGGAGGGGGGTGAATACAACTATTTAAAATTTCAACACACTTTCTCAATGTGTGTATGTATTATCAACAAGCGTTAATTACAAACAAGCTTGAACTGCGGAAAGGTTCAAGCTGAGATGACAGATACAACAGATGTACTACTAATCTAAGACACACTCAGACCAGTTACAATGAATACACTCACAAAGATTGACTCACTATTTACAAGACAGATAGACAGCTTGGACGCACTCAACTGTTTTATTCAGGCAGACTTTGCACGCATGAAAACACAATTCATTTGCACGTTCTGGGTATCACACTCTTGATTTTCTCACATTCCTTAGAAGCTTCCTTTTATACTCTCACAGAGAATCCCAGTGAATCTTCCTCATTGGATGCATAGATAGTGGAGTGTCTTTCCAAAAAGACAAAAATACTTTTCTGCACGTTCTGACAAAGCAGCATTTGTCTCTACATTGCAGAATCTTTGTCTTTTCCTTTTTGTCTCTGTTGCAGAAGGCTTTAACCAAAAGAGGAATGTCAACTCTACACCTTTCATCTTCTTGTATAGCCATTTTGATATAAGAGATGGTCTGTCACCCATTTCAAATATCCACTTTGTGTTCATGTATCAGAACATCATAGGCAGTGTTTAGTCTGTTCCCAAAGAACATGTTCTATTCACAAAGAAGACAACACTTAGAATTTGTTCAAGCTGCTCAACAGGTAGGAGCAGCGTAGAAAGTTTATGTCCAGCTTGTTCAACAGAATATAACAGCTTGGACAATCTGCCTTAGTTGCAAATCACTTATCAGGTTTCACTAAGGCATTAAGAGGCCTTAAATTATACCTTCAAGTGCATCAAACAGGTTTGATTAATAATCTCCCCCTATGATGTATAATAGGTTTGACTGATGCCTTTTTGTGCCTAACAGAACTTTAATTGAAAAATTGCTTTCATCTCTAGAGGGTAGATTGTTGGGTACATATATAAATAGAGTTGAAAACAATTTATTGTAAAAGTTCAGGGGTCAGCTTGTGATTACTTAATAGTTGATTGGTATATATAGGAAGTAGTTGCTACTGTAGATGTACGCTTGAAATACAATTGCATGTTCAAAATAGAGAAAGGTGTTGTGCAAGTCAAGTTCATTCAAGAACTCACATTGTAATATTTTCTTCGCTCAATATTAATCATTCAACTTACTGTGTTATGATCTGATGTATGATTGATTATTATATGAAGTGAATTGCTAATATTGAATATATCAAGTTGGACATAATCCATAAATCGAGCCTTGAGATTTTTTCCATCCCTTGCCTTCTTTGCATGTCATCCAAAGTGATGTAACGATGAGCTAGTCGATGCAAAGGGTCCACAATCCTCGACTCATAGGCAGATTTTGCTTGATATGCGTCGTCGACTATTGTAGCCTAGAACTCTTGATAATCGAAATTAGATGGATCCTTATTCATTCCCTCGTCTAAATAGTTGTTTAAATTTGGATGATTTGTGTCGGTCCTCGTGTATAGCCCAAGACGCATGCATAGCAAAACAATAGCCAATGATCGATCCTGTACCCTAATCTATACTGAACCGTATTGACCTTCTTCATGTCAAAATTATTTTCATTAAAAGAGTATGTTGAAAAGAATTCCAAGACAAGCTCAGTGTATACTATCTCTCAAATCCGCATCAACCTGAGCAATGCATGAGATGTGAATTGTTCGTATTCGATGTCAAAGATAGTCCTTAGCTTCTCCATTAATGGGTGTCCATCTGTGCAGATTAATGTATCCAGATTATCCCAATCCACATCCCTTCCAGTATACATTTAGCGAGCGACGAAATCATCTTGGTGTCTTTGATATTCTGTTCTTAAGGCCACAAGCACCCTAGAAAATTTGAGGAACGGATGATTCGGGTCATATAGAAAGCGGGTGGGAATCCCGTGTTTACCCTCTTCTTGTGGTTCAGGACAAGGATCCCTTTGTCGGGAGGATGATGCTTGACCATGCATCCTTTTAGATCATCCAGCCATTTTCTACGAAGATAACAAACATCAGTGTCGAGTATGAAAAGGTAAATGTTACATGTACAATTCCAATACATTCTCACTCTTGTTCAAGTAAATGGTTTCCACGATTCAAATGCATTCCCGAATGTTACATGTACAATTCCAATGATGTACAAGAATAAATAATACAATGTCCAGATATATGATCATAGATTTTAAGCTTGCATACAAGAATAAAAACCACGTTCGCATAAACCAACATTGTTCTTTACCTTCAATCTCAATCCTATGCTCTCTAACTAGATTAACAAAACCTAGCAACAAGTCCTAAAGAAAGAAAACAATTAGGAAAACAACTACATAGCCACTTTAGAGACAAGCAAACTATTTTACAAAACAAGTAAGACAAGAAATTATTAGTATTTCTAACACAATTTTAGACACAAGCTAAGACAAGAAGTTCAACATAAATAAAATGTAATAGTTAACTAATTGAAAACACGAAGCATCATAAAATTTTTTAATAAATATAAAATTTATAATAAGGGTTATCTACTAAAATTAATAACAATTTTTTAATTTTTATCATTTATCTATATTTTATCACTAAATAGCAACATAATTATAAATCAATCCTAAAATGCAAAATAAAACAATATTTATGATGGTTGATTAGGACTTTGGTACAATATATGCAAGATTGCAAGTTTTCCTCTGGTAGCTCATTCTTTTGGGTATATACTTTAAAAAGTAGCTAGAATTGAAGTATAAAAATATTGATAGAATGACATAAAAATACACACAAATAAATAAACAAAGTCAGTTATATAATTAGTTTATGATGTTAAATTATAAATTATATTAGAAAATTAACTTAATACAATAGCATAACACACTCATATAAACACAAGTTTACCTATTATAATGGCATTAAGAAAACCTAGATATTCACAAAAGCATAAGAAAAAACTAACTAAATTACGTAACATAGCAAGATACTTTCAAAGAAAAACACTAAATAACATCATAATTATAAATCAATCCTAATATGCAAAATTATACAATATAAATACATCCATACTAGAAAATTTAATTACTATAATAAAGATACTAACAAAAAGAAGAATCATAATTAAACAAAAATTCACAAATGTCTAAGATTTAGGCATAAAATCAAAGAATAATGAGAGATAACAAGTATTATTACCAAATGTGTGAAGAATAAGAAGATCGAAAGAGATTTAAAGTTCCAGTGAACTCTTCTGGCAAGAAGTGGCGGCGGCACACGGTGGAGGTGACAAAAACTCTCTAAAATACTCCCAAAACGCAGTGTAAACACTTGGGAACAATACTATAATGATGATTTGGTAGTTTTGTGGTAAAAAAAAATGAGTTTTTGGGGGCTAACTTGTAGATTTCAGTGGCTGAGACGAGAGAGAGGATGAGATATTGCATAAAATGAAAGTGGTGGCTAGGGTTTCAGACTTTAACTTCGGCCGACTCGACGAGTCGGTTGTGGTCACTCGACGAGTTGATACGCGCCTGACAGCGTTGACTAGATTAAATTAATTTTATGTTTTTATTTTTCAACTTATATTTATTTTATAGAATATATATTTATTCTTTATTTTTAAAAAGTTATCCCCATTAGAATATTTAATTTAAATATTACACATTTTTTTATATATTCAATTTAATTATTAAAAAATTATATATCTTATGTTTCATTTGATAAAATATTTTTACATTTTTATCTTTTATATGAAATTATTAAAAAAAAAAAAAACAATTGAAGTTAATTGAAAATATATTGAAATTCTGTTTGTGTAATTAATATATTTATGTTAGACTATTGATAAACTAGTTGGATGTATAACACAGTTTCATCATACAAAAAAAAACAGACTTATTAACATATGACATTCATATTGGACGTTGCTTGGGTCGTTCAGATTATCATTTATTTGATGTTGGACAAAGGTATTTGTACGACGTGAAGTGGATTCCTGTGAAGCAAATGGCATTTGACAGTTGTCCCTCATATCGCCAGTGTCACCACAGCGAGTACAGTTATTTGTTGGGACCCGTTCTCCCGTTAACGGTATACGTCACACGTTTTTGGGCCTCTCTGCTTGTCGTTTATTCATTAACGGCGAATGTAAAATCTGAAGGTTGGAAGGTATAATCCATTTCGTTGGATTGGGAACTGGGTTTATGTTGTCATTATATGATACCCGGTAAGTATATGTCTTGTACCAGTCGATAACCCAATGACTACAATCGGTAAGCTTCAAGAACCTTGCTGTAGTAATTGCATGGGCGCAAGGGATACCAGACGGCTGCCATCTCTGACATTCAATATCCTCATCAGGTATATCTGTATCATCATCTTTTTCACCAACTTCAAAATGTTTAATTGAAAGTAGGATTGTGGAAGGGATTATTGTCTTCTGGGTCAGATATGTTTAGTTTTTCCGAACTACCGATAATCTCGGTAGGAAATTCGGAGGAGTGTTTGGGCTGTGGATGAGGAGTATGATATTCATTAGATAAATTTTTTGATAAATCAACATTTACAAAATTGGTTTGAAATCTCACATCAAGAAACTGATGCACCACGTAGAGGGTAACACCTTGTGGGTACAATTGTTGGACAATTTGGATAAAGTCAGAAACGCCACCATCATCGAAAAGGTAAAAAGGTTGTGAAAAGCTGGGGTGCTCGTAAGATTGCATGAACCCTGGATCTTGAGATACTTTACTTGACACCAAACTTTGAAGCTCCTCCAATGTTATATCAGAGGGAAGATGTATTATATGACGAAATCTAGGATGAAGCGGATGATATACATTATCCATTCGCCTTCACTTCAAAGAGCAACTGGGTGCATTGATCTTCTTAAACTCATATTTTTAATAGGAGTGTTGGGTACATGATTTTATGGAATTACAATAAAGGGTTACAACTGTATCTGTGCAAACTGGATAAGAAAATAGTGTTATTGACGACTTACTTATTTCACGCCATTACTTTATTTCACGTCATTAATTTATTTCATGACATTACTTTATGTAACATCCGGCATTAAACCAAGTTAGCTACTACGACCTAATCAGTATTTAATAGCCAATTATAACCTAATCAGTGGTCATTAGAAATTAATCAAAGTGATTAACAAGGTTCATGAAAAATTCAACTCAATTAGAATCAAATTCATCGGGGCGATGAATCGGGAAACCAATTAATCGGATCGATTCACGATATGATGGATTAATTCAACTAAGTACATAATTAATCTATGATTAGTGACATTAATCACACACTAATACAAGTATTTAACATTAATTGTGCAAGACTAAAACAATTCATTAAAACAATGCATCCAAAAGTATTTATGAATTTACAAAAAAATGGAAATACAAGAATACATTTCTAAATACATTTATACAAAAAAAAATATAAATAACCCATAATTATGGCCCTATGGCCAGCCACCTTAGGGGGGTACAACATCCATTTGACTTCTTAATATTTTATTCAAGAGACCATGCACAATCAACATCAAGTCTTTCACACCTCTCCCTTTCATTTCAACTCATCCAACACTCCACTCAACCTCCATTTGATGATCACTTTTTCTCTATAAATAGAGACCAACTCTTTCATTATTTTCACACCAAAACTCTTCCTTTTTCTCTCTAAAAACCGGATCCCACACACACACCCACTACAAACATATTTATTCAAGTGTTCTTGGTGAAATTCAAGTGTTCTTGGTCCAAATCTTGCAAGAGTTCCAACTTCTTCTCAATTTCATACTCCAAATACATCAAAGTAAGTAAATACTAACTTATTTCATCATACATTTATGTTTATATAAGTCTTGCATAATATATATAATCACCAAAAACAACAAGTTTCATAAAAACTCAAGTTTATAAGTTTCTAGCTTTTGTTTTTAAGTTGTTTATTTAAATGTGTTTATGAATATATAAACACATCACAAAAGTGTTAATATTATGAAAACAAGTAATTGTATGTGTTTTATAACTTGTATACAAGTAGTCTTTGACTAAAGAACAAGAATCATAAGTTATTTCAAGTTTATAAACTGCGGATTTTCGGCAGAAAATTTATATCGACTTTGAAAAATCATAACTAATTCATAACTTAACGAAATGAGTTGATTCTTGTATCAAAAGTTAGATCTATGTCTTAAATATAGATCTGGAAGTTTTCATAATTTATTTTGGAGTTTAAGACCTCCAGAAATTATTTGGAAAACCGAAAGTTTGACAGCTCAAAAATGTCCAACATAGGGTTTTCAACAAGCTTTTTTCCCAACCTAAGCATCTCGAAATATGGTTTAACTTTAAAAATTCTTTGTATATAGTAGTTTAATGTCCAAGAAAACCAAAGCCTAAAACGT
Organism: Centrapalus pauciflorus; assembly: GCA_020465985.1. NCBI lineage: Eukaryota > Viridiplantae > Streptophyta > Magnoliopsida > Asterales > Asteraceae > Centrapalus > Centrapalus pauciflorus. The sequence continues at coordinate 17,411 of JAANYP010009712.1, forward strand.
TTTGGAGCTTGGTCAAAAACAGCCTCAAAGTAGGCCGAAAAACCTTCGAAAAAGCTGGAAAATTATATATATATATATATATATATATATATATATATATATATATATATATATATATATATATATATATATATATATATTTATATAAACTTGACGTTTTAAGTGGGTTTTATTTATAAACTTGTAATGTTGGGTGACTTAAGACATAAAAATCTATAAATATACATATTATCATATATTAGAGATACTAGTAAGGTACCCGCGCATAGCGACGGTGGCAACATATATATTCAATTAGTAACATATTTGATCAACAACGTATTATCTTGTAAATGACATAGGTGAAAAAAATTGTGGTTGTTGAAAACATGTCATTTGTAGACTGACATACATTGTATAAATAAAAACCGTAATACAGCCATGTTTGAACGGACGTAAAGATATTCAGTTTGAAGATATTGTTTAGATTCATACATTGTTATCATTGATTTTTCATGCATAACTATAACTCATATACGATAATATTAATGGCAAAAAAAAAGAGATTAAAATTTTCAATGCTTATGTTGTTTGTAAACATTCAATCTCAAACATGACATCCTAAATTTAAAAGTGAGGAGATTCAAGAAAGTTATTTGCATCTTGAACTAAGTAATATTTTAAGGAAGAATATTTATAAAGAAAATTTCGTAAAAAACCAGCCAATAGAACACGTCAATTTTAGGTATTCGAGAGAACAAACAATAGTTTTTGTTGGGGTTTAAAGGGTTATTTAAGGTATTCGATAATAAATAAATTAAGGAAATCATATTTTGCATTTCTTATAATTGTTTTATTGACTTTAAATAGACATCTGAATATATACGAAAGTTTTAACATTTTAAAATGATGTATATGTAATCAAAATTTGCAAGGATATATACGTAACAAGAAACTTTTATAAATATATATAAGAAATTCACCCTAAAACGAAAAACAACATAAAACTCTGAAAGATTTAAAATACCATGGATCCAAAAAGAACCAACTTAGTTTGAAACTTTATGGCAAAAATGCACACACCCATATTTATATCCCATATTTATATCAATGTTCAATTTGATTTAATCCTCATCCAATCTTGTTGCACTTGCAAGCCATGATGAAACACAACTTAATTAAATACTGACAAAAGAAGAATCTAGAATACAGATGACAATAAGACGTTAAGACTAAACTGCATAAATAGAAGATATATATTGACCGTAGAAACATTCACAACATGCAGTCTTGTTTAACCAAAATTTGATCTAATTCACAGCCCCCAACAAAGTATGAACAACTTGAGAAATGCAGTCGTAAAAGATATGAATTAGACTGAACTTGCACCCTCAAAATAAAACAAATCCAACATAAATTGGTGCCATATAGGATAATATCTACCTCAACTTGCAGTTCCATAGCAAAATAGATTAACCAAATCAACCTTGTCTTGTATGAATTACCTTCATCTTTTAAAGAGGAAATCTAAAATTGCCAAAACAAAAGGCTAATATTGACCAACAACCAATAATAAATTCATTCTAAGAACTAACTTTGTGAAGTTTCATAGATGCCAAAGCATGAAAAAGACATTTCATTGTCATCAATTGTCAATTCTGTAGACAATATCTTCGATTCTTGAGGTAAATTTAATAACATATCAATTAAATTCTCAAAAAGGACCATAAGTAGTGATGTAGCCTGCTGCTAGCCTGCTACCTACTAACCTTGTATAGATTGTACAAGACCTTCATCCTCCTCTTTGAGTTTATCCCACTGTATTGTAGTATGAACATGCAACCAACGATCGTCACGTTTTTTGCCCATCTTTTCTTCTTGAATGACACCCACCCCAAATCTTAGACTCTGGGTCTTGGATCTGCAAACGAGCACACATATACATATACTTCCTATTGCTACCGCTAATTAAATCGAAACACTAACACACAAAGGACTGCTGCCATTTCTTTTAACCATAACCATGCTTGCCTGCACCACCCCAAGACTATGTCAAAAGTCCAAACAGTTTTGATGCACACACACTACTCTGTTCACGTACACAAACTGCATTCTCACCCTTTACTTGACCTTGCTATCAAAGTCCATTTAAAACACACTCAACAGTAAGCACCCACACACTGGTCAAATACATTCTGCACATACACTTATTTTTGTTGTTGCTGTCTAAAGGTAACACGCACACAGTGTTTTTTTATCTTGAATCACACACACATGTATGCAATAGCTGCTGCTACTGTTCTATTAAATTTTGGGCTAAAGCCGTACAATAGCAGTATACTTTTTAAGGTGTATCGATATAGTACGTGTACTTTTTATATTGTTAATATAATACCTTTACTTTTTATGACCTGTTATTTCGTCTAGCTTTGCACAGTTGTGGGAGAATCGTCGGTACGAACTTGTTCACCGTTGGATCTGTGTAAAATTTAAGGAGAAGCTTCGCAACACGTAGTTCTTCCATCTGGACGGTGGAGATCGTCATTGGAGATTTATATAGAGGTCTGTAGGTGTTTGAAGTTGGCTGCGCAGTGTGATTTCTCCTACCAGGTTATCACAAGGACGAGAGAGTGTATTTGATGCTTCAATTATGGAAATTTGAACATTAATAAAAAGAGAAATTTCACTCTTAACAGGTATGGTCAGTAACCGGTTACCAAAGGTATCATATTGGTATGAAAAAATGTAGTACATGTATCAAATTTGAACGATTCAGAAAGTACACGTGTAATATGAATAATTAAAATAGTACACGTACCATATCAATACATTTTAAAAAGTACACAACTATTCTACGACTTTAACCCTTAAATTTTTCACAACAAACCCACACCCACACACACACACACACACACAGATATATATATATATATATATATATATATATATATATATATATATATATATATATATATATATATATATATATATATATATAGATTTAGGTTCAAGTGAGTACCACCTCTAATGCAGCGCACCAGAAGGTACCACCCTTAAAAGTAACTTTTTTGAACTTTTTTTTCATGAACATGTTCTAATTAACATTACATAGATCATATGTGAATTTCACGCAAATCCGAACACTCTAAGTACATGAAAACACACATCACATAAATGCATGTTCACATGTCTTCAAAATTTTGTAACTGTGTGTTCACATCATTTTTTAGGAGCTAGGAGATGTGAATGTATGTGAAATTTACATACGATCTTCATAATGTTAATTAAAACATGTTTATGAAAAAAAAAATTAAAAAAAGTTTTTTTAAAGGTGGTACCTTCTGGTGCGCTGCATTTGGGTGGTACTCTCTCGAACCATATTCTATATATATATATATATATATATATATATATATATATATATATATATATATATATATATATATATATATATATATATATATATATATATATATACTCTGCACACACATATATTCAGGACTGATGTTTCCGATATCAGCTTAAAACACACACTCCTATGACATTCAAGCACACTACTGAGTTCTAAACATTATTACCTATGACATTCAAGTCGAGTCGTATGGGTCTTTGGCATTAGCTTGCAGCCACACCACACCGAGACTCATGATAATCAGAAAGGGACAATGGCGAATTGTATGTTTAATGAACAGACAACAAAACTAAACCAAAGCCAAACAAAAGCTAAAAACTGAATGGCCATCAAGACCACCCCTTTAACAGTTGCTGCTGTTATGTAATCACAGAACACACACACTTACACTTTGCTGTTGTTGCATGCCCCTTGATTACGACAAGTTGCTGATGCTGAAGAGCATGTGGTGTCGGGGTGCACTTAAAGACCATATATATACATAATACATGTTAAGTATAAGTCATGCATGTGTGCAGTTAAAGACCACGAGACTCGGACTGTTTATGAAGCTCAACAGCAGCAACAGAAAGATAACCACAACAGTACATATATTATTATTATTATCATTATCATCATTATTATTATCATTGTCATTAGTTTATTTATTTATTTGACATGTTCTTTTTTTATTAATTATTACATGAGTTTAATTAAAATAACTTTTATATATATGGATTTGTATATAAATAAGTTGTATTTCTATTAATATTACACTTAAATTTAAATATTTATTCAAATAAATATATAAGTATTTATTTTTAATAGTTTTTTTACTTTTCTTTTTAAAAATTATAATTATATATATATATATATATATATATATATATATATATATATATATATATATATATATATATATATATATATATATATATATATATATATTTATCTTTTTCAATGTTATATATTACTCATATAAATACTTACTTATCTTTAATTTATTTATTTTCTTAAGTGAATATGTTTTGATTTATATTAGAATATATATATATCTCACACACATATATAACATTCTAATAAAATATATAATATTTTAAACAAAAAATTTATATGTATATAAACCGTATATGTTTAAAGGTAGTTAAACTTAACAAAATATATAACTTGACATATTATATGTGCAATTTAAAATTAATTTATTTTGTTATAACTTCGTATGTAATTTTTGTTATGCTTAATGGATTAATACATTGAATAATTGTAATTTATATGGAATATTAACATTATGAAATAAATAAATTAGAATGAATTGCACGTTAAATAATATATTTCGTTAAGTTAAAATTACATTGAACATATAATAATTATACTATTTTTAAAAATTAAGATTCAAATATACAAATTAATACATATATGTATAAATTTGGACAAAAATAGACTAAATTTATAAGTATTTATATAAAGTAATATAAAATAGAGACAAAAAATAAATAAATTAAATGTATAAATAGTTAAAAACTTTATAAATGAAAAGTAATAAAATAAATCAATACCTTTCATACTGATGCAAATATAGTGCAAACGACTCAACTTTAAAGACTATCTGAAACGGACCAAGTACACAAGTGTTATGAGCAACGGTACCAGTCTTGATGTTTAGGCTTAAAGATTTAGTTTGAAAAGCAAGAAAACAGCCTACATGTTTTCAATCGGTAAATAATCTGCAAGGTAACGTCTAACTGTAAAGGTGTCAGCGTATCAAGGTTCAAAGAATTTGATGGGGTTGTTTAATTAAGGGACTGAACCTGTTAGTATTGGAAATTAAAGTTTACATATTGAGATTACAAGGCTGGTTGTGCTTGCCTAAGGGTCCATGTAATCTGATCCATACAAGCCAAAAAATTGAAAGTACACTGTTATTACTTGCAAAAACTGAATGAAGGCAAAGATATAATCTACAGCATGTTTAGCTTTTTTGCCCACATTAACCTCCAAAATATGTATTCATCTTACAGGCCAACTAAAAGATAAAAATAAACTTCTCTTGATGTAGAACTATGTTCAGAAAAAATGGAATACCTACCAGTAACCTAAGATATGGATCTTAACAATCGAAATATATTAACTAAGAACAATACCTGCACCAAGTTCGTAGCTTGTTTGTTGAGTAGAACACCAATCATCAAAGGAGAAATTGTAAGTTGAAAGCCTGAAATTCCCTTGTCCTGCATTGTGAACAACAATGGGCTAGTTATATCAGCCTTGGTACCTTTTGTTTAAACCATTTACACATAAATTTACATGAATAGTACAACATATTAACAACATAATTCTTTAGCTAGTTTTTTTAAAGAAATTATAACTTACAAATGTAAATTATCATTACCTTTAAATTAAAGATAACTGGCAACAAGGGAGATTTTATTTAAAAAAAATAACTTTTTTTCTTGGATGGATATAGTTTTTGAAACACAGTGCAACTACATATAACAAACAAAACCACAGGTCAAAAGTCAAATTCACTAACATCATATATTCTTGTACATAAGAAAAGACATTAATATTATGTCAAAATATGTTACAAATCATGCATTTTTTAACTTCGTTTAAAGAATCTGCTCAAAATAATTTCTAACAATGTTCAAGTCAAATGAGCTCTTTTAACTAATCTAGCACATGTACTCTTAAAAAAATCGATAGTGGTTACAATCACAAAGCCCAGCCCAGGTTCATGCTCTTTCTGTGTCGACCCATGTGGAGAAGCAACATTCAGCATATCAAAATAGATTATACAATATCTTAAGTTGTGGATGAAATTCAATAAGAGAATAAACAAGTTTTAATTAACCAAAAGGAATAAGACAGGATGACATTAAAGATATGCTAAGTTCAAATTATAACATACTTTCATATAAAAATAAAGGAACAATTGATCATGTTGTATACACCCTTTCCGAATCCCACCTATGATACTATATCCTCGAGGAACATGTGGATGTAAATATCACCTTTCTCTTCTATACATCCTGAGAATCAACCCAAAGAAAAATTTATGTAAATGGAACTGTCTATATAAATATATCTGATAGAATCTATTACCTCTTTTTCAAAAGAACCAGAGAGATCCAAGCAGGATGACATTCGAATGAATTCAATAGCATTAATATGAGTATGTGATTCTGGATCTTTTTTCGAGTCCATTGTCAACAAGACGTATAAACAGGGATTAAATCATCAATAAGCAGCACTTAGTGTGAAGCTCAAAACAGTATGTAGTCATGTACATTGGGCATGAAATGCATGACATATCAAGCAAGAACCTTACATTATTTGCTAGGGATATTCCACTTAGAGCTGCAGCCTCTAAACTGAAACCAAGAAGCCAATCGCCACAAATCCCCGCTCTTCCAAGAGGATCAAAGATGCAAGGAATACCAACAATATTTGTAGGAAGAGCTGCACCCCTGCATAAATGCATACCCATTCCTACTTAATCTTATATCAACCATTATAGTTAATATCGTTGTCATTAGAAAATTGAAAAATAATGGTTCTCAACACCATAATTGTACTCGGATATATATTGGATTACACGTGAAATTCATACCATAACTGTACTCGGATATATATTGGATTCTGAAGTAGCCAGTTGGTAATCCGAATGCATTCTCAACACCTGCAAACATCAATTCTTTCACCTTCTCTGTAGATATATTCTCCTGGTAAAACATCACAGAAACATTACAGATTTAATCAAGAAAATCTTTAAAATTTATGAAAGGGAATACTATATATTTGTGATTCAGACCTGTGGAAACTTATTGCGCTTTTCAAACGATGTTGTGCTGAAAATCATCCAACAATGAGGTCCCCCATTTTGAGGATTGAATAGTTTTTGTGTGTTATTCCCTATACATGATACAAAGTCTATCCCTTTCACAAAAGCACCTTCAAATATAAATTCCAGTTGCTTTGGGTGGCAAAGGAACATGATTTTGAAATGCAGCAAGAAGAGCCCATATAGAACCAAACTCCAGTCTCTTTCAGATAAAGAAAAAAAGTTTTGGAGAACTACAATTTTGAGTTCAGATATACCTTCATCTGTCTTGCAATAAGTGGTAATCCCGATGAAAAAAGAAATAAGTTTGCACGTTTACTTGATTGATTTGAACAGTACTGTAAGAAAATTATATGACCATCTCAAGTAACAGGGCATTAGCATTTTGATAGCCTTATAACCATCTCAAGTAAGATATGGACATATATAGGCTGAAATCATGTCCCACAAAAACTTTAAAATATGTTCCAAAACAGCCATAACCTGTAACAAAAAGCATACATATATTATCTATACATTCCAAGTTATTAAAAAGGGACTACTCAAAATTGTTATATTGTCTATTTTCAAAGCAACATAAGAAAGCATTTAAAGGTTGTATTCTCAAAACCACAATAACTAAAACCAAAGTCGAAACACATCTAAAAGATAAATCTAAAAGACTGTTGAAGTGAGCCTAAAGCCGGCAAAATCAAACCCAAAAACTCATTCAAAGAATGCTACTTGCCACACAAAAACACAACACAACCCCAAAACTCACCGATCCACACTAAAACAACTCTAAACTACCAATAACACACATTTATAGTAAAACAATATATAAAAACATGTAGCAAGCCAGCAACACAACTCAATCAATATTAACACTTCTTTTATCAAGTATCTTGTTAAGGAAATACTGTTTTACAATCTATCAATGCATGGAAATCTTGTAATGTACACACCCTCCATTATTTCCGGTCATGTTATAATAGTATTAGCTGCAGACCAGCTCCAGCCAGAAATGCAAGCCTGATTTCTTTAATTCTTACGGTATTTGACAGAGTTACAAAAAAGAGATATCACAGAGTTGAGATGTCGGGTGTCACAGTGGTGTTTGCAGATTTCTCAAATCAAGACAAATACCTATTAAAATCATGAAAGTTGAGCGAGTTAAACCTGAAAAAAAACAAAATTCATAGCAAAATACAACTTAGAACTTATCAGCATTTTGGATGGAAGGTTCATCTTTCTTAAAATAAGAGAAAACCTTTTTGTGTGAAGCCTCCCCCAAAAATGATTGTTATTCTTCACGATGAAACCATTCTAGATATTCATCTACTTTTGTGGAGTGCTTTTTCGCTTCAAGAAACACAATAGAAAATTTTGGTCAGGCAATATTGACATGATCACAACATTACATTAAAAGACAAACTGATATGCAAATACAAAATCATAAATAAAAATTCATATCAAATATCATAACAACAAAGAAAATGTATTTGGAGTGATTTTTTATCAGATTGGACAGTTAATTGAAAATCCTGTGACATCATAACATAAACCAAGAAAACGTATTTGGTTTTTTAGTATAATTAATTGTAAGAATCAGAAATCGAATAATTAAAAGTCTTTTGGAATTTAGAGTGATTTTTTATCAGACTGGACAGTTAACACAGTGCACAATCAGTATCCAAAGTAAGGAATTACAATTTTTAGACCTAATTGAATCCAGATGAAACATATATTGATATATATACGTCGAGAATACTAAAATCGAACCTGAAATGGCTTAATACACTCAAGTCCCGAAAACAAAAAAAAAAAGACCCAATTAGTCCAACCGACTACAAAACAATGCCCACGGTTTCAATAAACCATGTCTCACTTTTTCTCAATAAATCATTTCTCACTTTTTGATAACGTTGACAATGAACCCATGTCTCACTTTTTCTCAATAAACCATTTCATGTGAATGTTGAATTTGAAAGTTGGCTCACTCTTAGACCGAAATCACACCCGGGTAAAGGCCTATCAACTAGTGAACCAAACAACTAAACATCTTTAAGACATAAAATCGAACATATAGCAGCCATTACAGACCTGGCGGAGCTTTTGGGCGGTTGTTATTGAGGGAAGAGGGCGCAGACTTGAATGAAAATGTTTTCTTGACATTATTATGAGTACCAATATCATCTCCTTTCTGATTTTCTTTCTGGTGGATTTCTTGAAATCGGCGCTCGTTTTTCTCTCATCTCCCTTCCTCTTCGACCACCACCGTCTTCCTCACTATTGCCGCCACCACCTACGACCTCAGCCGCAACTGACGGTCGATCGATTTGCTTCACTTGATTCCTCATTGGAGCAACGGTCCTCATCAAAGCATCTAATCGTCATATCTGCTTGATCTCATTCACACGATTCCTTCATATTTGCCCGATTTCTGTCGTATATGCTCAGTCTCCTTCTATTCTACCAAGAGAAAAAGAGAGAAGCGCCTGGGGAGGAGAAAGTTTTCTTGGAAAATGGCTTCTTGGGAGCATAATTTGCATGTGCCTTGAGGGCACGCTTTCTTGTTCAGATTCAAATTTCCAAAAGCAACTTGTACATCAAAAATCTGTATTTTTCTTTTTGCTTTAAAGATTGTCCCCTAAGCTTTATAAGTAGTATGTCTTAAAGTTCAAGACATCAGCTTAAAAAAGTTGTACATTGGGCATTTTAAGTTGTAAAAAGCTAAATGCTTTATAAGAAGTAGAGATAAGTCCTTATTATCATTTAGGACCCAGTTAAATACATCTGGTTTCATCACCCATCAAACAACGCAAACTTGCATTTTTGCACGTATTTTGCCATCACAAGCTCGGTGAGTCTTCATAGCCCCTATTTTCACTATCTATTGGGGTGGAAATACATGCACTGTTTTCATATGGACATCAAAACTGTTTATTTCTTATATGTATTACATGTTTGGATCCATCTGCCCTCAAATCATGAACCGTTAATTGCATTTATTTGCAAGCGCGAACATATTGTGGATAGATCTATTGGGAGTCATGTCCCCCATTCGTGTTAGTTCGGGTCGGCTAACAGCGAGTGCATATATATTCAACACACAGTATTACGTATGGGAATACTGCACAGGGCAAACTCATCTTTAATTAAGCTTTGGTTGCATGATGGTTTATGTAATACATACACGGAATTTATGATTTATAAATTCAACTCATCTGATAATGTCCATACTACTGGTCTTTTCGTGTAAACCTATGAGCTCACCAACAATTTTTGACGTATTTTTAGCATGTATTTTCAGGTGTTTAAGACTTGCACATTCCTCGGAAGTATTCCAAGGCTTCCGTTCATTTTGGAGTCGCATCATTTTCAAACTCGGAGATTTACATGCATCTTTCCGGATAAACTAAATCGTGTATTTAAATCTTGGTATTTTAAGAACTACTTCGCTGTATTTTGGTTATGTAAAACAATATTTATATTTGAAGTTAAATCAATGTATTTTTGAAAACGTCCATATAGTGGTCGTTCGTTATGATTATGGTTACGCTTCCGCGACGTCACGTTTCGTTGCCAACCGGGGTAACGGGGTGTGACAGATTGGTATCAGAGCCATAGTTATAGTGAACTAGGTTGCATTAGTACCTAGACTATAACTGTTACAAAACACTAAACTTTCTTCAAGAACTCTGAACATATGTATTGACCCTAATGACGAAAACATGTCAAACAATACGGTTATTATCCTCTTTGACTCTGAGGATGTACACTTACCCATGGAACCAGGAAACCAAAGTGACACTGAGGTGTACCTTAGATCAGAAATCCTCCCAGACCCAATCAATGACGATGTAATGGACCCGCCAAAATATAAGGAGGGCAACTGTGGCCCTGCAGCACAAATTGCTCCACCCTCACCACCACATATTCCATCCTACACCCTATTCAGAGACCACCCCAATGGACCATTGAAGAAGTTCACCCCTAGGAAAAGGGTGTGACTAGCACAACGGGAGTCTATCCCGGTACCTGCCCATCAGCCAAGCCCGCCGCAGTAGTGACGGGCAAACATAAGACAGTGGGGATGGACGCCTCACACTCTCCAAGAGTGGAGAAACGAGGAGGGGATCCAAAGCCAGTTTGAAGTCGGAACACAATCTTCCTCTCAAGTGTCGACACTTACCCAGAAACCTATGTAACAAACGATGCCTCTGATGGTGGCAAGGGCCGCCATACACGACCTCCAATTTCGACAAAATCCACCAAGAGGTCGGTGAGATCTTTGCAAGGATTAAGCAGGAGGCAATACAAACCACCAATAAACCTTGGGCCGACCAGAATACCCAGGCGATTCAACAAGACGGAATCAACGAATTGTGACAGCGCCTAAAGCCCGCAGTGCAGAACTAACCCAGCGACTTAACGCTCTGGAGTACGAGGAAACCCCGGAGACATCTCATACTTAGTACCCTTCTACCATTTTATAGTATTTATCTAGGCTACACTATCTGATTTATCTTAGGGTAAGTAAGGCTTAAGAATTTATCAGAAAATTCTGACCATATCATATGCAAAGATTAAGTATCAAGAACATTTATGAGGAATTAAGTTTTAACTACAACTCTGCGTAGGAGAAGATAAAGCTATGACTATCTGCCTAAGAAATTTCAAACCCGTAGACTTATCCCCTTACCCCATTAGATACCACTTATGCATTTCTACTATCTGATACTGGTGCTGATAGGAGCTTTATATCCACTAAGTTCAGTAAGCAGATAAATTCCATTCTTACACCATTAAGTGCCACTTATGCTATTGAGGTTGATGACAGTAAGACGCTTAAGACAAATAATATAAGTCGAGGATGCTCCTTAGAATTAGTAAGCCGACTCTTTGAAACAGATTTGATGCCCGTCAAACTGGGAAGTTTTGACGTGGTCATAGGCATGGATTGACTATCGAAAAAAAATCGTGCGGAAATAGTGTGCAACAAGAAGAATGTTCATATACCTTTAGCCAATAAGAAGGTCCTTACTGTCCAAGGCAATACAAGAAATACCAAAGTAAGCATCATCCCTGGCATTAGGGCCCTGAAGTGTTGACAGAGAGGGAGTCAAAGGATAAGAGGCTCGAAAATATTCTTATTATTTATGGTTACCCCAAAGTTTCTCCAGAATACTTACCTGAACACTCAACATCGAGGCAAGTCAAACTAAAAAATCGGCCTAGTATAAGGTGCGGTGCCAGTGGCTCGAGCACCATGCCAATTAGCCCCATCAATAGTGTAAGAATCGTCCAACCAACTGTAGGAGCTCTTAGATAAAGGGTTTATCAAACCAAGCTCCTCGCTTTGGAGAAGCTCCAGTTTTGTTCATAAAGAAGAATGATAGAACCATCAGAATGTGCATCAATTACCAAGAGCTAAATAAACTAAAGGAACCGATACCCGCTCACAAGGATCAATGACTTGTTTGACCAAACTCCAAGAATTAAACTTCTATTAGAAGATCGACCTAAGGTCTGGTTATCATCAGGTTAGAGTTCGCAAGAAAGATATTCCAAAGACAACTTTCAGATTCCGTTTTCGGTCATCATAAACTCCTATTAATGCCGTTTGGATTAACCAGTGCCCCCAACGGTACTCATGGACCTCATCGGGTGTGCAAACCTTATCTAGACAAATTCGTGATTGTATTCATGAATGACTTTTAATCTACTCACGAAACAAGGAGGAGCACGAGCAAACATTTTATACTGATTCTAGAGTTGTTGAAGAAAGAACAATTATATGCCAAGCTTTCTAAGTTTGACTTTTGGCTAAGATAGGTAAGATTTCTCGGTCACGTGATCAATAGTAAAGGGATCCAAGTCGACTCCACAAGGATCGAAGTTATCAGGAATTGGTCAACTCTTAGAAGCCCCATAAGAATATGACAGTCCTTAAGACTTGCCACTTATTATAGGCAATTATAAAAAAAAATTCTCAAAGATCACCGAAGCTCTAACAAAACTTACCCGAAAAGACATTAAGTATGATTGGGGCGAGGATCAGGAAACATCATATCAGTTATTAAAGCATAATCTGTGCAGCGCGCTTATTTTATCCAAGAGAAGCAAGAAATTTGTAGACTACTGTGACGCTTCACACAATTGGTTGATATAGAAAGATAGGGTCATAGCTTATACTTTATGAAAACTTAAGGTTCACTAGGTGAATTACACAACGCATGATCTAGATCATGGAGCAGTAGTCTTTATCCTTAAGAATTGGAGACATTAGTCGTACGGTAAGAAGTGTACTACACTCACAGACCATAAGAGCCTCCAACACATCTTGAACCAGAAAGAGTCGAATATGAGGTAGCATCATTAATGGAGCTAATAAGTGATTGCAACTGTGAAATTCGTTATCACCGGAGGAAAACTAATGTGGTTGTAGACGCTCAGAGCCGAAAGAAACGAGTTAAACCGTTAAGAGTACCAGCCCTAGTTATAACCATTCAACCAAACCTTCCTTTCTTAATTCATGATGCACAAGTAGAAGCTGTTAAGGAGGAAAATATGAAAAATGAAGCCCTGCACAGAATGGATAAATAGTTTGGGACAAGGGTTAATGGAAATCGATACTTCATGAATTGAGTCTGGTTACCCTGTTTTTGATAGAGTAAGAAAACGGGTTACAGATGACGGACACAAATCAAGATATGTCGATCACCCCGGATCCGATAAAATGTATCATGACCTTAAGGAGCTATACGGGTGGTCTATCATGAAGGATGACATTGCCACATCTGCAACAAATTCCTAACATGCTCCATAGTTAAGATAAAACATAAAAAAACCATTTGGGTAATAGTCGACCGCCTAACAAAATCAGCGCAATCAAGGAGAACAACAGGATGAATAAGCTAGTCCAAACATACCTCAAGGAAGTAGTCTCCGGACACGGAGTTCCTATTATAATCATTTCAGATATGGAGAGCAGATCTACATCTAGGTTTTTGGCGATTATTACAGCAAGCTTTGGATACAAACTTGGACATGAGTACCATATATCACCCTTAGACCGGTGATCAGAATAATAGAACGATCCAAACCCTAGAACATACATTAAGAGCCAGTGTGAAGGATACTCAATTGCCTTAGTGGAGTTATCGTACTACAATAGCTATCACTCGAGTATTAAAGCTGCTCCGATTGAGACTCTCTACGGGTGAAAGTGTCGATCGCCGATTTGTTGGGAAGAAGTAGGAGATAGCCAAATCACTGGCCCTAAGATCATTCACGAAGCTACAGAAAAAAAAATAGTACAGATGTGGAACTGACTAAAAGTTGCCCACGATCGTCAGAAAAGCTATGTAGACGTAAGGAGAAAATTCCTTGAGTTCCAATTAGGAGAAAGGGTACCGATGAAAGTCTCGCCATGGAAGGGCGTGGTATGATTTGGGAAACAAGGGAAACTAAATCCTCATTACATTGGACAATTCCAAGTCTTAAAGAGAATTGGACTAGTTTATCGTTTAGAGCTACCACCAGAGCTTAGCAGCGTGCGCAATACCTTCCACGTATCGAATCTGAAGAAGTGTTCGTTAGATAAGACTGATAAACTTCACTTCATCAAAGAGCCAGTAGAAATCATGGACCGTAAGGTCAAATGATTGAAGCACAGTCGTATGCCCATCCTCAAGATCAGATCATGGACCAGAATTCACATGGGGAGACTGTAACATCCGGCATTAAACCAAGTTAGCTACTACTTAAATAGCCAATTATAACCTAATCAGTGGTCATTAGAAATTAATCAAAGTGATTAACAAGGTTCATGAAAAATTCAACTCAATTAGAATCAAATTCATCGGAACGAAGAATCGGGAAACCAAAAAATCCGATCGATTTACGATATGATGGATTAATTCAACTAAGTACATAATTAATCTATGATTAGTGACATTAATCACATACTAATACAAGTACTTAACATTAATTATGCAAGACTTAAACAATTCATTAAAACAATGCATCCAAAAGTATTTACGAATTTACAAGAAAAGGGAAATACAAGAATACATTTCTAAATACATTTATACAAAAAAAAAAATACAAAGACCCCATAATTATGGCCCTATGGCCAGCCACCTTAGGGGGGTACAACATCCATTTGACTTCTTAATATTTTATTCAAGAGACCATGCACAATCAACATCAAGTCTTTCACACCTCTCCCTTTCATTTCAACTCATCCAACACTCCAATCAACCTCCATTTGATGATCACTTTTTCTCTATAAATAGAGACCAACTCTTTCATTATTTTCACACCAAAACTCTTCTTTTTTCTCTTTAAAAACCGGATCCCACACACACACCCACTACAAACATATTCATTCAAGTGTTCTTGGTGAAATTCAAGTGTTCTTGGTCCAAATCTTGCAAGAGTTCCAAATTTTTCTCAATTTCATACTCTAAATACATCAAAGTAAGTAAATACTAACTTATTTCATCATACATTTATGTTTATATAAGTCTTGCATAATATATATAATCACCAACAATAACAAGTTTCATAAAAACTCAAGTTTATAAGTTTCTAGTTTTTGTTTTTAAGTTGTTTCTTTAAATGTGTTTATGAATATATAAACACATCACAAAAGTGTTAATATTATGAAAACAAGTAATTGTATGTGTTTTATAACTTGTATACAAGTAGTCTTTGAATAAACAACAAAAATCATAAGTTATTTCAAGTTTATAAACTGCGGATTTTCGGCCGAAAATTTATATCGACATTGAAAAATCATAACTAATTCATAACTTAACGAAATGAGTTAATTCTTGTCTCAAAAGTTAGATCTATGTCTAAACTATAGATCTGGAAGTTTTCATAATTTATTTTGGAGTTTAAGACCTCCAGAAATTATTTGGGAAACCGAAAGTTTGACAGCTCAAAAATGGCAAACATAGGGTTTTCAACAAGCTTTTTTCCCAACCTAAGCATCTCGAAATATGGTCGTTCTTAACTTTAAAAATTCTTTGTATATAGTAGTTTCATGTCCAAGAAAACCAAAGCCTAAAACGTTTTGGAGCTTGGTCAAAAACAGCCTCAAAGTAGGCCGAAAAACCTTCGAAAAAGCTGGAAAATTATATATAAATATATATATATATATATATATATATATATATATATATATATATATATATATATATATATATATATATATATATATATATATATATATAAACTTGACGTTTTAAGTGGGTTTTATCTATAAACTTGTAATGTTGGGTGATTTAAGACATAAAAATTTATATATATACATATTATCATATATTAGAGATAATAAGTCCTTATTATCATTTAGGACTCAGTTAAACACATCGGGTTTCATCACCCATCAAACAACGCAAACTTGCATTTTTGCGCGTATTTTGCCATCACAAGCTCGGTGAGTCTTCATAGCCCCTATTTTCACTATCTATTGGGGTGGAAATACATGCACTGTTTTCATATGGACATCAAAACTGTTTATTTCTTATATGTATTACATGTTTGGATCCATCAGCCCTCAAATCATGAACCGTTAATTGCATTTATTTGCAAGCGCGAACATATTGTGGATAGATCTATTGGGAGTCATGTCCCCCATTCGTGTTAGTTCGGGTCGGCTAACAGCGAGTGCATATATATTCAACACACGGTATTACGTATGGGAATACTGCACAGGGCAAACTCATCTTTAATTAAGCTTTGGTTGCATGATGGTTTATGTAATACATACACGGAATTTATGATTTATAAATTCAACTCATCTGATAATGTCCATACTACTGGTCTTTTGGTGTAAACCTATGAGCTCACCAACATTTTTTGACGTACTTTTAGCATGTATTTTCAGGTGTTTAAGACTTGCACATTCCTCGGAAGTATTCCAAGGCTTCCGTTCATTTTGGAGTCGCATCATTTTCAAACTCGGAGATTTACATGCATCTTTCCGGATAAACTAAATCGTGTATTTAAATCTTGGTATTTTAAGAACTACTTCGCTGTATTTTGGTTATGTAAAACAATATTTATATTTGAAGTTAAATCAATGTATTTTTGAAAATGTCCATATAGTGGTCGTTCGTTATGATTATGGTTACGCTTCCGCGACGTCACGCTTCGTTGCCAACCGGGGTAACGGGGTGTGACACTTTATTTCACTTCATTACTTTATTTCACGACATGATCATTATTTTGTCTCGGTGCACCGATTTATGTTTATAAATATGCAAATTTGTTTGAACAAACTAACTCACTTTTTTATTGCAGTAAATATCTAAGCACGAACATGAAAAATCATTTCTGGCAAATTTGTTCAACAAACAAAGATCCGACTTTAACAAAGGAATAGTTCGGTAAGTTTTTTCTACTAATTTTATTATATGTTTACTAGAAGTCGCTACTAACATTATTTTACTAATCAGGCCACCTACAAGAGTTGTTTACGATTAAGCTCCACACATCTAGTTTTTTCACCGATTCGAACAATAGAACTTTCGAAAATGGTCTTGTAGTATAAGTCGATTGCGTTCACGTATATGTGATATCAATTGAGTTTATTGACGAAGTAATGACTGAGTTGGGATACGAAGCAACATGGGGGTTATGGTATTACGGGAGAATACGAAATTACGATTTGTCGACGGGTTTGGTTGATTTTAATAATGAGTACGATGTGAATGAGTTTTTAGAATATGTAGGTTCTTCTGAAGAGTTTGATTTTTATGTTATAAATCAAGAATTGTGTGAAACGGTATCTCGTGATATTCATCGGAATAATAATCAATATGTCAGCAGTAGTTGTAGTAGGAGGCTACAAGTTTAGTAACTGTAATAACATTCGCATTACTTTAACGTTTAAATTTAGTGTTTTTTACTTTTTTTATCGCACCACTGACAAGTTTATGGGTTACAGTTGTGTCTGTGCAAACTGAGATAAAGAAAAGGGAAAATTACCAAGAAAGATAATATAATATACAAAATTTTTACAATAAAGGTATTGTAAAAAAAAATTTACGAGAAAGGTAATGTAAAATTCTATTTTGGCCAAGAAAGAACATGAAATTCAAATTATAGGTCAAGAAAGATAATCAAATATTATTCTCTTACCAAAAAGAGGAGCATAAAATTAATAATTTTTCTTATTTGGTCTTCAGTATCCATTTTTGTCAAATTTAAAATATTACGTTATCTTTCTTGGCCTAAAAAATTTGACATTACCTTTATTGTCAATTTTGAAATTTTATATTATCTTTCATGGTAAGTTGCCGTAAAGAAAAAGTGTTATTGACATGATCAGTCTTACTTTATTTCACGACATTATTAAATGAGGGTATGGATTGTTGCAGTACCATTAACAAGTTTATGGACTACAACTATATCTGTGCAAACTGAGATAAAGAAAATGTGTTATTGATATGACCAGTCTTACTTTATTTCAATACTTTATTAAATAAGGGTCTGAAATCTTTTGTTTATGTGTGTCTATGTGTGTGTGTGTGTGTGTGTGTGTGTGTATATATATATATATATATATATATATATATATATATATATATATGTATTCTTATAATTTCATAGCAATTGTAGAAAATCGTAGAGCATGCTACTTTAATGACAACTCGTAGCAGAAACAGTGTTACTTGCAAGTGTAGCGATGCGGCGATTATACAAACTTCAAACTTATCAATGCACGTTGGCCGACAGTATTACTGCTGTGCGGCGAATGACTTCGAGAACAATCCAGAACATCTAACTTGTGACTTCTTCGCCTAGGTTGATTAACCAACCTTGAATAAGCCACCAAATATTTCAATCAACGAACTTCACGCAGGTAACACAAACCCTCGTACAACAAGAATGAACACATCAAACCCTATACAATTCGTCGTCCACCGATGAGTTCAAATAACTTTGACACACATCTCCCATTTTGGAGGATCAGAAGACAAAATCAAACAGGCGTGGATCAAAATTATTACGGTAACTACACCTCCGATTCTACATAATATTTACAAATCGTTGTCTACTATCTTACATCCTTAGATATTTTATATTCTACACAGATGAGTTTGATGATCTAATCACCATAAATATTCACCATGGTGGCTTCTTCATTGAATTACACTCTAAAAGATACTAAGGAGGGTTTGTACATGACATTGATTATGTACAACTCGAGAAACTAACAAAGGACATGCTTGAGAGAGAAGTTATGTAACAATTGGGTTACATAACGAATGCACGTAATCGAAGATTTTTTACTTTCTTAAGCCCGAGGGTGCCATGGATCATGATTTAAATCGGTTTGGAAAGGGAAATTCATACGTCTTATTATGTTTTACTCCGCGGAGACAAAGTCTATTACTAAAACATAGATTCCTTGATGTTTAAGTGTCAAGCGTACAAATAAGAATACGTGTGAGATCGTTGTTTTCTATTTCCAATGAAGCATGTCCAGCCTCCACATAGACACATTGGATAATATTTGATTGTGTAACTTTGTATCATTGAAACTTTTGATATTTTATTTTAATGAATTAGTTTTAACTATAATATTATATTTTATGTCGAATAAACATGTTAACATACGTAAAATAATGAGACCAGATTATGATGAGAATATCACAACATATATAATTATAAATGTTCATCCATATACAATACTATCATAGAATAGGATGATCATCCTTTCTCTCAGTGCCTCTGCGACCTGTGTTGGTGTTTTATTACCCTCTACACTCCAAACTTTAAATCCAGTACAGAACTGTTCCATGAACCAACATGTGTACACAACACAGTCGTACAAGTTCTCCAGCCGTGGTACGCCTTTCGGGTATCCACCCAGCAAATCTCTGCTTCTGTATGTGAAGTTTTGGCCATTAGTTTGACCCCATTTATAGTTGTCTAAAAACATCGGCATGACACTTCCCAGGATGCTCGCTACACCAGTAAAGTAATCTCGGTCATGTCCTGGAGCTGCCAAGCTGCATCATTTTTAAAACAGTTTAGTATGTTTAAACTGGATTTAATGTAACCAATTACTACCGAACAATTAGAAGAATTTATAACCTACATAGTTACTTACAGATCGTACAAACGAAGATGCCATGCTTTTATGTCCAACATAAAAAGCACCCAATGGTTTCCGTCCTTGTTGGCAGGGATGATAAGCTGCAAATTTATGCAAAGAAAAAGTAGTTAAATTCATTAACAATTCAACATTAAGTACTTAATTCAAGTACCTCATCCACGTTACGCAAACATGGCAACAGTCCACGCCCATCTTCTGTATTCTTCATTTTCTCTCAGAAGTAAGTGTGCGTTACGGTCCACCTCTTCCCGGGCTTTCTTTGGTTCATCAAATAACCCCGCCATAGCGGTATATGTTGTACATCAACAAATATGCATTTAACAATAAATTATATATAAGTACGTCGTACGTGACATATAGTCAATGAACTACATACCTCGGACTCAAGCTAGCCATTTGTTTTACCTCCAGAAAGGTGTAGTAGAGTTGACCAAAACTTCGTATGTAACTCATAGTTTAGGTCAAATGTGGAAAGGAGAGGCTTTCCACCATTGGCCAAGGACTTATACCATTTGAGAAAATCCCTATACTGTGCTCCGTAACGCCGTTTGCACCTGCTTACTCTGTTGTGCGTTGTACGGAGACTCTAAATAACCAGAAGGTCTAGTCTGTCGAGGGTGGTTCTTCAACGTCGCACTGATATTTCCTGTAGAAGGTGTCGGGGAGGGAGCGGTCATGACAGGCTCATCCTGTAACCCTGCCCCATGCTTAAACATATCGTCAAAGGCCAAATTCTATCCAAATGAGTAATACACACCAGTTATACTTACAATTCAAAAACTATATTATTCTAAACATACAATAGGTTTTTTCGATAAAAACATACATGTTGTGACCCGCATGGTGCTTCTCTGATGGTCTGAAAAGGATCTAGATTACCCAGTTCCTTTAATAAATAAAAACAACCAATAACACTATGTGCAATAATTTTCAAACATATTATTGAGGTTTCCATAAAACATACCACACATTGGAACCACGATGGACCTGCACCGACATTCCTGAATGGTCCAACAATCTCTACTCCCTATGCCTGTAAGGAAACAAAAAGCATCCTTTAATATTATTGGTTTTATTGAACATACCAATTAAAAAAGTTTGGAAGTTACTTTAATATAACGACATCTAGTTTACCAGTTGCTCGATGTATGTATTCAACTACTCTATCTCATTCTTCATCAGTTGGTCATTAGTTATTTTGCACAAATGCTCATGCGAAGTTGCCTCATTGTAAAATGAATCTGTATGTCGAATCAAGTTTTGGAGTCATCGATTCTATCGAAAATACACTGCACAAGACCATCATCGTGCTGGACCTCCTGAGGAGGACTAGGGAATTGAACATTGTACTCTCGAGGATTATTGTATCCAGCCTCTTCAAAGTCTGGTAACTCCTCCACATGGACGCCTGCAGGAGCAGGTAAATCTTCCGCATGCCTCCATCTTCTCCCCGCCGGTACATCCTTCGGACGCACCCCTGCGACGCTAAGGAAATATGGAAAGCTGGAACTAAAGAAATAAACCCCTGGTTCCTCATCCGTTGGGGAACAAAGGAACAGGATGATTTATAGAACATATATTTGAGTTATAAACCATTGCAAGAAAACCTAAGGATAATATCAAAACCGTATCTTTTCTTTGGGCTCTTCATACACATACATCTAGGTATTGATGGATCATGACAAAGATCATGGTTAATTTGAGGGAATACCTCGTATACCCAACACTAAATTAACAAATTAACTTATACGTGTTAGCATAAACTATACAATTATGATAAACAAAAAAGTAAATCTATGTAACTACGTCATAACATACCTTCAACACCCACACTAACCCCTGCAACGTATACGTGGGCCCATTCCCTGTCATGACGCTTTTCTGAAGTTGTTCTCTTTGTTGCCACTTAAACAATTGTACAAATGGTTGTAAGTGAAGCTCCAAAGAAACGACCCCCACGGGAATGCGTTGAATGCCCACAAATCATCAAGTAAGTGGAGAACACCTACCTGGACTTTTAATTTATCTTCACACCCCAATAAACCATGGTAAAATATACAACAACGATAACCTAACAACATCATCATCACTCAGGCCGCTAAAAGCATTCTCTATCCTCCACCGCTTAACAACATCTTTAACATATAAAGTCCTCCCTACGTGTTCAGGAAATACACACGGCTGATCCACTCCGTGCCGGGCATATCATCCTGAAGCTCAGCCAACCCAAACCGCATACCCATCAATAAATAAAATTTCAAACGACCAAACATCATCTCATTGGCTGACACGTTAAAAAAGAATCTCCTACGGGTCTTGATGAGGCATATGCACTTGGTGACACAAGAGACAATGTACAACAATAGGATGATTTTCATAATCATGCAGATTGAGAAAGTGAGCAAAACAACTTGCAAACAATGTGTTATAACATGCTGGTCTAACTATTGCTAGTTTGTCCCTCACCTTCTTCCCCACTTCTACTTTGCATCTGCAACTAAGGCCCACGTGATAGATACCCTATCAATAATAAAAAAATACGTGATAGATACCCAATCAATATAGTAGGGTCAATTGTTAAAAATAGAAAATAACTTTATGCATTTTTAGCATATATAGTAACATTATTTATTTATTAGCATTAATAGTATCAATTTTTATATTTTTTATCGCTTATAACAAAAATTAAAAAAGTTGTTACTATAAATGATAATAAGAATACAAAAGCTAATGCTTGAGGATACAAATTACAAAAGTTGATGTTATTCATATGAAAAATCCAAAAGTTGATGTTATTAATCTATATCTATATCTATACTACTAATAAAGCATTTAGCTTTTTACAAAATATAATGCACAAGATACAACTAGGTAAAGCACATTCTTGAAAATTAAGACTTACAACTTTTTAATGCATTATGTACAACTTCTTAATGCAAATAAAATTGAAAAAAGCAGACCCATTTTTAAGAAACTTAAAACAGATTTCACTTTTAAAAAATTTGAATTCTTGATAAGTGAAATAGCGGCCTTGGAAACACAACTCAATTATTTTGTTCCCCACGCTTCATTCTCACCTTCAAAACTCCATGAATGTGTCAACAATAGCCTTCTTCCCAATAACCAGATCCCAGCGGTGAGAACCACCGATGACCTCAGCCACCGATCACCTCTGCCACTGAGTCCTTCCTCACCATAACAATAGAAATCTTCTTCTATCTCTCTCTTTCTCTACCACTCTATTTATGTCACCGGATCTAGACCATCAAAAAGCACACCAGATTGTGGTTTATTCGGTTCCGTTCATGGTGGAAATGGAGATTGGATGCATTCGAGAAGGTTTCTATTTGACGTAATCAAGGGGTTGATGTTTCCTTCTTGCCGATTGATGCTTTTAACCGAAAATCTGTTAGTGTCGTTCTTCCAATCGATGCTTCTCTTCCTCATAGATCAACGGTTTCAGGTATCAATTTGATGCTTCTAATCTGTGAGTGTTTCTTTATTCTATAGGATACTTCTTAGAAGATTAATGATTGCAAGTCTCTTTCTGATTCTTCAGTATATTTGTAGAAAACCAAGTGTGGATGCTTTATTAGCAACAATAAACCGACAGTAACCTCTTCCTGTTGTGGATTTTCAGGTTTCGGTCATGTTTACTTGGTTAAAAAATTTTCGATTATGCATAAACCCTAAAATTTTAGGATTTTTTAGTTTCTACAATTTTGATTTTTTGGATATAAATATACGATGATGGTTCTTCATACTTATCATAGGATACATGTTGATACTTAGTAGCAGAGATGTCAATTTCATAGACCATACAAGTACATTGGACGGAAAGAGAAACATGTATCAAGTTTTCGACGGAGTCCATTTTTAATCCACTTATACATTAATCTCAACTTTATCTTTGTTTAAGGGTCAAAATGCTAAATCAGCTGGGGAAATCTGTAAGTTCCATTGTTGTTTTTTCTGCAAATCACTTGTGATCTTTATCTAACTTGTGATCTTTATCTCCACTTTATCTTTGTTTACTTTTAATTTCTGATCAAATATGTGTTGGTGTAAATTTAGTTTTATGTATCTAATAATTGGAATGCAACTGTTTAATAGGCATCTCTTTTGTATCATGATATATCAATACACTGCATATTCCTTCACTTCTCAATAATTTATATGGGCTTATTCACAGGGCACTCAAAAACAAGAAAAAAAAACGAGATCTTTTTCCAGCAATTTGGTATTAACTACAAAAAACTTCCTAGCATGTACAACCAGGGTTCTTGTGTTTTTAAAACAGAGGTTGTCTCTCATCTCAACTTTTGCATTTCTGTTACTGGATCCTTATTTTTCTTTTCATTAATTTACTAGAGCAGAATTCAGTAAACAAATTTAGAAACTTGTGTATATTTGAGTTTTTAAAATTTTTTGAAGTCACAACTTCTCTATTATTAATCTGCAAACAGGGTCAAGGTGCCACGTCGTTCCTTTGACGTGCGAGTCCCCATTACCTGTCTGATAGAAGTACCTGGGTATTGCTAAACTCCATTCATTGTGGCAGATCATGTCTATAAAGCAATTGACGCCCTACCCGTAACAGCACATCCAATGTCTCAATTTATGACCGATGTTATGGCTCTTCAGGTATTTACAAAACTTTACCTGTCACATTTTATGTTATTTGAAGAATTATGATGGAATCTTTTAAAATTAACACGGTCATCTTTTGGCTGGCTATGATTGTGAGATACACAAAAAACGTGTCTCTCCCATGGAACCACTTATGAACCTTTTTTACTACGCAAGTCATCGTGCAACTAATTA
Organism: Centrapalus pauciflorus; assembly: GCA_020465985.1. Classification (NCBI taxonomy): domain Eukaryota; kingdom Viridiplantae; phylum Streptophyta; class Magnoliopsida; order Asterales; family Asteraceae; genus Centrapalus; species Centrapalus pauciflorus. The sequence goes on from JAANYP010009712.1 coordinate 42,569, forward strand.
TCAAAATTTAGCAATGTTGAGTTTGAACAATGAATTCCATGATTGAGGGTACATCATTTTAGGATATTGTTGTGTTCATTACAATTATATGACTTGTATCTCAAATGATTCACCTATGCATTCTTCTTTCATGTACAAAGTGAATTTTCAAAAGCCTATGAGAAGGGGATCCATAAATCCAGGTGAGTTTCTTTGTAGTATTTATATGTTCAAATAACTTCTTTTAAATGGCGAAAAGGATGGGTATGCTAATTGTTGATGTTTAATTTAGTTGGCTGAATGGAACCTTTTCTTTTTTGTAGTTTATAAACATTTTATTCTTTATGAACTTAACAGATTGGCTGGTGCAATTTATGTAAATATTTTCTCTGGAGGAGCAACTACCAAGTTTCCAAAAGCAACACAGATGGCTAAAGGAGGGAGTAAGTTTCTATTGTTTTCTTTTCTTAACCGACTCAAGATCTTAAATAATATGCATAGTTTTGATATATATTGTTTGTGAATTCTTGAAATTGTACGAATACTAGCAGATGCAAGGGGACTTGGTAAATCTGTGATGACTATTTTTTTGATCCTTGCAAGACGAGGCAAAGGAACCACTGAAAAGGAGTCGATAAATACAAGAAGCTCTCAAAGACCAAGAGCTAGAACACTCATTGTTTGTTATACGGCTTTGCTGAGCCAATGGAAATAGAAAAGGTGCAACATCTTTTTTGTAAAGTAATCTTTATATTGAAAAAGTAATCTTTTTCGAATGCTGGAAATGGAAAAAGTGCAACATCTTTTTTGTGAAGTAATCTTTATATTGAAATTGTAGGATGAGCTAGAAACCCATTCTAAGGCAAACAATTTATCAATTTTTGTTCACTATGGTGGTGATAGGAGCAATGACCCAAGAGTGATAGCTGAACCTACTGTGGTCTTAACAACTTCCGGTGTTCTTTCTTCGTTGTATAAAACTGTAATCCATCTTAGTTATCTAAATGTTTCTTACAAGCCACTTCTTATTGTGCTCTGTAACGTAATATAATTTATGCTAAATATATCATTTCAGCATTCAGAGTACAGAGTTTCTTATAAAGTAGATTGGCATAGAGCGGTGTTAGATTAAGCACACACTATTAAGGATTCAAAGGGCCAATGTGCTCAGGCTGCCTTTGTCTTGACTGGTACACCTCTTCAGGTAATTAGACAATCAAATTGTTCTTTTGTTGGTGTTTTATGAGATATAATCTATGCTAACTAAATTTCAATTTGGAACAGTGACAAGTGTGGGCTAAAACGTGTTAAAGCCATTCTAAGGCCACTCATGCTATGGAGGATAAAAGATACAAAAGATAAAAAAGGAAGGTGTGTATGCGATCCCTACTCTTATGATGATGTTCTTCCCACGCTACCAGTAAGAACCCAAGCAGACAGAACCCTTGTCACACACGTTTGAGACTTGAACCAAACAATAAAAAAACAACCCCCGAAAGAAGTGTAATCGCCGGTACTGTACTGGATTACGAGAATAAGTAAAGTCGCCGGAATAAATGGTGAAACCATCAGCGAGCAAATTGAAGGATCAAACGATGCAAAATTGTTGGTTTGTGGGAGAATTAAGATGTGAGTATCATGAAGGTGGTGAAGATAAGTTCAAAAATTCTTTGCATCTTTCCAGTTCCGGATTGTACGCAAGAGGTCATGTGTCTGCTTGTGAATGGTGGTTCATAAGCGGTCATCGGTCTTTTTTGTTCTTGTTGACGGTGAGCAGCTCAATTCTCTGTCTCAGTCGTTTTTCATCTTGTTGATTTTAAAAATTTTTTATTCTGATTTCTATAGTCTGTTGTGTTTATGATTCAGCGTGCACATAATTTATAAATGGTTCCATTAATATATAAGCTAACCTTGATATATTATCCAGCTATGGGTGGGACATAAACTGGCATGACATTGCAAAGATATGCATCATCATAGGAAACTCTATTATTCTTTAACCAGTTAACACCAATACACTCTTTATATACACTTGTGTTTAAACCTAATGTTGAACTTGTAGTAGTGGGTCAATATGATTCTGACTTACCTATATAGAAAGCAATATCCTATTCGACTTAGCTTTGCAATGACAATCAATAAAGCTCAGGGACAGACAATTCCGAATGTTGGCATTTATTTGCCTGAGTCGGTATTCTCCCATGGACAACTTTACGTGGCACTTTCTAGAGGTACATCACGTGGTACTACAAAGGTATTGGTGACCCCTGTCAAGAAATTCAATCGAGATGGAGTCTACACATCAAATGTGGTGTATCAAGAAGTCTTGCGTGATTATTAAGGTACAATCCTATAGTTCGCAGTACTCATATGTTTCAATACTTTATCTTTGATAACTATTAACCTTTTATTATTTGCAGGATGTACAACAAACGAATCGTTCAAGTGAAGCATTATCATATTTGGATATTTTGGATGCATTAAATGAAAAATGCTTGTAAATTTTTTATCACAAATATATTTGATCATATTTTTGTCTGTAACCATATGGTTTTTATGACATTTTACTGACATTGAAACTTAAGGTATTTTTCTTTTACGTTGTTTAAAGATATTATTCATCATCGTCATCTATTAAACGAACAAGTAATCGAAAAAAATATTTGTCGCCGCCGCCGCTTTGCGCGGGCATGTAGCTATGATAAATAATGTTGCTATAAATGATAAAAATTCAAAAAGTAGTTATTATATTTAGTAATTGACCCTTAAAAATTACATTCATTTAAAACTAAATTTACACATTTCTAAACAATTTCTAACAATTTTATAAAGCATCGTAGACAAGTTCAAAAATATAATGGAGCCTAAGGTTTGAAAAACGAATATATGGGGTTGACTCGTCGAGTCGACTGTGGTGACTCGACGAGTCGCTCAGTTTGGATGGCCTGAACTTCGGATGTCTTTTGCCTGGCCTGATCTTCGGATGTGCTTGTCCCGAACTTTGAGTGTACTTGAAGCGAACTTCGATCTGAGGAGACTTGACGAGTCAGTATGGTCGACTCGACGAGTCGTCTCTCAGTCTAGCAACCTAGCATTCTTTTAACAATTTCTTGTGGTGGATTCAAGAATTGGATAATAAATAAGCTATTTAACAAATAATTTGCAATCATCTTCTCATAGAGCTGATCGTTTGTTTTCCCTTGAATACAATTCCCGTAAGTTGCTACAAACGATACTATTAGCTTGAGTTGCTCCTCTGCAGTTTTAGCACTCATTGGCATTTTAGTGTATCCCTGGGATGGTGATCCTGAAGTAGATGCCAATAGCTGATCAATCGGATTTGAAAAACCCAGAACGGCCCTACCGTAAGATTGCTCTGCTTCTCTTGGTATGCCCATTTGTTCTTCAGAATAGAACGTTGTAGCTTCAGACTTACGTACACTAGAAGTAGATAGTTTAGATATACCAAAGTACATCTCAGGATCTTGTACCTGATCATACTCCATCTCCTTCTTCTGTATCTTATAGTTATAAGCTCTCAGTCTCCAAATGACTTCTTCAAGAGTGAGAGTGGCTAGTTTATCTTCATCATGCTTTATGAACATAGTGTACATCTCCCACTTTGATGGTAACGCATCTAGAAGTTTCTCAATTTTTTCCGACTCTTCAAACTCAACCCTGTGGTTATCAAGCTCTGTCAGAAAGTGATAGAACCTTGTGATTATCTCATCCAAGGTCTCATTCTTCAGCCCCTTAAAGTTCACAAATTGCTGCTTTAACAATTCTGTTCTCCCCTTCCTAACCCTAGGATTTCCCTCATACCTCTTCTCCAATGCCTCCAATAGTTCTATAGAGGTTCGGTGATGTTTAAAGGTGTGAAGAATGTCCAAAGGTAATGCCATTCTAATCGACGATAAAGCCCGATTCTCAGCTTCATAAATCTTCTTGTCCTCATCTTTCATATGTTGATAGGACAGAACTTTCAATCTGCCCTCGAGCTCTTGTGCTAGGGGAACATAACCTTCATCTATGAATATTCACAGATGCATATCACTAAATCTAGCGAAGTCCGCAAACCTTACTTTCCACCAGTAGTAGTCCTCAATCTTCATCAGCTTGGGTGGGAATTGGATTTGCCTACCTCGTGATCCATTTCTAAAAACTTGTGCAAACTTGAGATTCTCGTTAAACTTTTTGTTCACGAACTTAAATTATTTAATTTTTATAATAAATGTAAAACAAGTTCATACAAACTTAGATTAAGTTTGTATGAATTTAGTTAAATTCGTTTTACCAAATTAATTTGTTTAATGTTAAGTTCATGGGCAACTAAGTTCGAGAGACTCAAGTTCAAAAAACCCTAATTCGAGTCTGACAAGTTCGAGGATCAACAAGTTCGTACAACTCAAGTTCGTGTAACCCTCATCAAGTTCATAGAACCCTAAACTGACATAATCGAGGAATCTGACAAGTTTGAGCGCCTCAAGTTCGTGGAGGAGCGTCTCTGACAAGTTCGTGATGCCCTAAAACACCCTCCTATGTTCAAGCGCCGCAAGTTTGTGGAACAGCAAAAATTTGACTTTTTTCAAAAAAAAAATCAGATTAAATCAACGTTTTTAAGGCGAAAACAATGAAATCCACTGAAAAGATGAACTAAGAAGATTGTAGGCTTGACAAACTTCTCAAAACACGTAAAATCCTCAAGAAATTGCGATTTAACCGTAAAAATGCCAAGAAACCTATGAATGTTCAATGAAACACGAAGAACATCCAATGCTGGCTCTGATACCACTTGTAAGGTCCACACACCATGGATCTAATCAAGGCGTGAACGACGTCAAACGGGTGCGGAATCCCCGTTAGACGTTTACGGATCGATCACACGGGAACACGGAGCCGAACACGATGCTAGCCGATAGAATATCGACCCTACACGATGTATTGCTCCGCTAGATGCTGTAAAACTCTCTTAGTTTGTCTGAAATGCTCTCAAAAACTCTGAAAGTGAATTCTCAAAGTCTCCTTTCGTCTCTCAAACTCCTCTAAGTTTCTTAACCAAAAGCTGCTAAATTCACAAGCATAAGTCCATGATATAACCCTTAAGTTCGTGTGAGGCCCAGACACACGAACTTATTGATTCAAGCCCATGCCGCTAAGTTTGTATGAACTTATCATGCATAAGTCCGTACGAACTTAACTCCATAAGTTCGTGACTCAAGAACTTATCTTTATAAGTTCATACCTCATGAACTTATCATGCAGTTGCATTATAAAGACCATATCTATTGCAAACTAGACTGCTGTCGTCACACCGGATGTACCAACAGTGAGTTTATTTTATAATAGTTAGTTTAATTTTCTTTCCATGTAATTTAATTTATTTCTCTTGTAATTTATTTCTTGTATTTAGAAGTTGTGGGTGTAATTTGTAAATCCCTCAAACTTGCATTTAATATTTAAGGGAAACCCTCCTAGGGTTTCCCACAACTTTGTCTTATTCTCATTTAAAAAATATACGGCTACCGCATTTGTGAAAGAATTCTCTCTGACATTTCAATAGTGACTGAGTTCTTAATTCTTAATGTTTTGAATATTATTGTGGTTGTTATGATTGTGAGTGCTAAGATTACTTAAAGGGAAGAATTTCACAATCAGTGAGTTACCTTAGATGCTGCAGAGTGCTGAAGAGAGCGTGGGTCTGAAGCCTTCTAAAATCCTAAAGACGAGGTGATGGTCAAGAAGGGAATGATTAAGAAGACAGGAAAAGGAAAGCGATGGAAGGGAAAGCAAGTTCCTAAGCTGGAGGTTAAAGCTAAGAAGTAGCTTAAGCCTAGAACCAGAAAGTCAAAGCCAAGGATGAAAAATGATTTGAGTGCCAGGAAATTGGGCACTGGAAAAGGAATTGTCCCAAGAACTTGGAAAGGGTCACTGCTGACCGCAATGACATATCATGTAGGGTAACCTCTGTCACGGATCTAATCTTGACATGACGCCATCCAACGAGTGTGGAATCCTTGTTAGTGGCTTAACGGATCGATCACTCACGGAAACCGGAGACACACACAATTATAGTCGGTGCAACAAACGACCTGACACTGTATATTTCTCCAAAACTGACTCTCTGAAATGTTCTAGCTCGCACGTGCACTTGCAAAAGCTTTGAAATCATATTTCGTCAAAAGTCTTCTTCACCCGGATAAATTCCTGAGCAATCACACATTACTGAATTCACAAAGATAAATTCATTATATAGCTGATAAGTTCGTGTAGACGCTCCACACGAACTTGTCTTCACCTTTTAGAACTTATCTTCACCTAGAACTTATTTTCACCTGTTAGAAGTTATCTTCACCTAGAACTTATTTTCACCTAGAACTTATTCCTAGAACTTATCCTTAGAACTTATTCCTAGAACTTATTCCTAGAACTTATGCTTGAACTTATCCTTAGAACTTATTCCTAGAACTTATTCCAAGAACTTATCTCTGGAACTTATCTTAGAATTTATCCTAAACTTCTTCCTAGAACTTAACATGCAAATGTAGATATCATACACAATCATGATATCAATAACAAAACTAGACTATTGTCGTCACACTGGATGTACCAACAGACTCCCCCATGACGATAACTTCTAGTTCTTGTTCATTGATCGCAATAGACTGTCAGATTCAGAGACTACGAATACCGAAATTAGATAGCTATTGTCACATCGGGTGTATCAACAGACTCCCCCTTGACGATAGCTTCAAGTAGATATTCATTAGTCTATAGAACTAGGCTTATTTAAGTTACTACCTGCATGGAGTCTCTTCTCAACACACACTTTGACAAGTTTCTGATGTTTCCTGCCTTTAGTTCTCAAATTCTCATGAAAAGAAATTCCCTGATCATGAAGTCTGTGCAGGTCATCTTTTGATAGATTGACAAGATGCAAGGGATCGTAGACTTTCAAAATCACCTTCTCTTCTTTATTCTCCATGACTGCCTCTCCAGTTTCACTGTCCTAACCGGTTTGTAGACTAACTTAGTCCATGTCCTACCAGTCAGAGGATTTATTATTTGAAACACAGCTCTTCTACTAACTCTTGGATTAACTTTTCAAATCTTCCAGGACGACCCTCCATTCTGATAGTTTGTTCAAACACCTCAACATAAGAACCGTCTTCCTAGATTTATAAGGTCCTTCCAAGCTAAATCAATCACTTCACACCATAGAATCTGATTCATCATTTAGTGTAGAACTCAGCACATCTAGATCTATCACATTCTGATCTTTATTGACAACTTCTTCATCATTTGACTTCCAATTAGTTACATCTTTGAAGTCGAACCTCATTTCTTCTTCATCCAACCCTGACAATGCTCCGATCAGACCTTATCTTCAGTTACTTCTGTCGACTCTGAATCCTTGTCTTTTCCCTTGACAGTGGCTGAAGATCCAGACTCCCCCTGAGGATCAGCAAGCTGAGCAGATTGTTGTCTTGAAAGATCTGCTGGCTCACTATCTTTCTCTATCCTTTTGTGCATTCAGGCCATCTTCTTCGACTTCTCTTCAATTTCTCCCCTTGAGATGGACGATCTATCAACAACTCCTCCAGTATAGCCTCCAAATTTGCAATCTACTACTGTTGATCAGTCTCTGTCTGATCCAACTAGGCATCAAGATGTTGAAGTTCACGAATCGCCTTTGTCAGCGGAAGAATCTGTACTTCTGTTAAAACTCCAATTCTAACATTGTATACACTTAATCAACACATGAAACAAGTCATAATATGTTAGCCGGACATCAAAATCCATTATTCAACGATAAAAAAAGCAATGAAACTCTCTTTACTTACATTCTTTGATGGTTTAGAAGGTAAACCAAACACTAGAATTATGTTCGAGAGAAACAGTCTCAAAATCGTAAGTTTTGAAAAACTTTGAACAATTTTCAACTTTTTCAACTTATCTCGGAACCCTTCACTTTTAGCAACTGATTATCACGCAAATTTTATTTTTCCAACTAGAGTGCATCCTAATAATCCAACCTTGAGCCTATTTATTAAAGATAAAATGAACTAAACTAAAATAAATTAAAATTAAATTAAATAAAGTAAAATTAAATTGCAGAAATTTGAAGATAAAAACACACTAACTGAATATTTTTGCGAGATAGTCAAAGAAAGTTGAATCGGATAGCGGCGTCAAACGCACTTTCAGTATTGCACTTTCACACGTAGGAATTTTTTATTCCTTTGGTTGTTTGTCGTAACATACACACCAAGTCGATTGTCGGTATGTTTGTCCATTTAAACACTCAACGCCTAGGATTTTCCTTTGGCCTTTTTATTTATCAAGAAACTACCTTACGTGTCCCATACTTAGACATACTTCTATGATCAAGGCAGACACACAATGATTATGAATTTTTGGTATTTGAATATTATCTTTAAAAGGCAAACGGCGGACACAGTTCTGTATTTACATACAACAGAGTGTCTTACTTTGTCTTAGAGTTCCTCTTATGTTAGCAAGACAGCGGTGACAGGTCTGTACTCACGTACAACAAAGCGACATATCTTGCTAGTTTAAGTCAAAACAGCGGTGACAGGTCTGTACTAACGTACAACAATGCGAATTGTATTATGCCTACCAACATATCAGACAAGAACATTATATTACTTAGAGATTTTAGTGCTTTATGGGTGAAAGTTTAACACTTAGAGTTTGTTCGACTGTGCTAATTTTCGTTACTTTGAACCAAAGACACTAAGACTTCTATTATTTTGTAATATTCTCTTTTTTTTTTGAATTTTTTTATGGTTTTCTCTATTTTTTTTCATTTGATTTTAACTTTTAAGTAAAGCAACTCATAAGATAAACTAAAAAATTAAAACTTTAAAAAGAAAGAAAAATCTACAGAGGTTAGCTTACTCCGGATTACGCATTCCATTAAGTTGGACTAACAACTCAGACTGTGATTTATCAAATGCTTTTGTGAAAAGATCCGTATAGTTGTTATTACCAACATTGTTATATCAATTATCACACTTTACCCTTTTCCCGTAAGACTTCTCCACTTGGTCTAAGGACTCAATCAACATGCCTGCTATTTCGTCCTTTGTACCCCTATCCTGTGTCGAGAGCAACCACTATCCATAAACCATTTGTTATTAGAACCTGTAGTTTAGTCCTGCACACTAGACAAGACAAGTTAGTTATCACGGGGAACCCAAGCCATGACTGGCTTGGTAATACCATCCTCATCCACAAACTTGAACACTTTCAAATACCCATATCTCTTTACAGGTGACTTGGGTTTTTGATTGATAACCTGTTGTGGAGTTGAGTGATTAACATCCATTCTCGACCTTTGGGTTAGTCGTTACGGTTCAGCCCTTGAATAATTTCTGTTATAGTACATCTCAATTTGATAATTCTAGGCGCTACCTGGTGTCATATGTCTATTAGGAGAATTAGACCTAACTAGAGTGTGACTCCTCTTAGGTGTATTATTCCTAAAGGTAGATTGGGGCCCAGACCTTGATTGACTAGGGAATCAATTTGGTGAATTATTCCTAAGTCCTTCATTTTGTCTGAGAGACACTGGTGGTTGTCAACTACCTAGATGTGACATCACACTTTAGTTCTTCTCAGAAATTTGAGAACTACTTCTGCTCGTATCACTAGGCATTGTTTTCAAGGTTTTCTGTTTTTGTTTCCCTATGTTTAGTGAAGACTCTGGCTTCTTGTAGGGACAACCTGAAGTAACATGCCCTTTTCTCATGAAACTTGAAGCAATACATCTTGTCAATAGATTTCTTATAGGCACTCTTTGACATAGGTGTCTTACTAATGTCTTGATTGTTTGTATCAATAGCTTGGTTTAATACCTCATTGTTATTATTACTTACAGTCTTATCATTTTCTAGTTTTGGCTTACAGCTAGACTATACACACTGTACCGTTTTACTAACCTGAGGAGTAGTTGAAGATACTTTAGAAGACTCAGTTACCTTGACTACCTCTGATTTAACCGTATCCTTGGTCTCATCCTGAGGAGTAGGTACATGGTTGCTATTTGCCTCAGCAACCTTAGCCCTAGACTCAGCTAATTCCATAATCTTTAAGAGAGATCTCTTTGGTCAGTGACTCTACATGCTCATAAATAGTTCATTCCTGACACTTTGTTCAATAAGTTTGTGAATTAGAACTATCAAATTTTAAGCATCATTTCTCAGTTTGGCCTGAAGATCCTCCTTAATGTCTAATAAATTAGCATTATCTGATTTTAACGATTGAATTTGAGCAGTCATAGATGAATGTGTTTCTAGAACTAAGTTCAATTTATCATTCAAAGGAATACATAAAACACATAAATCATGAAAAGTAGAAATGTTCAGAATTACCTTTTTCCGATCAGATTTGATGTTCGCCATCTAAGTTGCAAATTCCAAAGTAGTCAACTCCTCAGTAATCTCCAGCACCAAAGGATCTGAATCAGACTGCTGGGTATCCTCTTTCTTTTCCTCTTCTGCTCCCATATCCTTTTCTGTCACTTCGGCCATGAAAGCCCTAGTGTTCACCTCTGGATGTGTATTCCATTCATATGTTCCATCTAACTGTGTGTTAAACGCTACATTAGTAAGTAAACCAGCCACTGTACCCTGATTCCCTGATCTCTGATTTCCTGAACTGGTTGAATACTGACGTCCCGAGTTCTGAGGATTATTCATCTTGGGTCTTTGACACTCTCTCGTAAAGTGTGCCAACCCCTGACAGTTATAACACCTAACTTTTGACTTATCGAATCCTACTTTGTTCACGCTTAGATTTCTTCCTGTTCTTTTCATGAACCTCTTCAATCTCTGTGTGACCAAAGCCAATTGCCATTGTAGGTCCATTTGCTCCAAGTCATTCGGATCCACCTGATCATAATCTTCTTCCCATAGAGCTGGATCATTTATTTTCCCTTGAATACAATTCCCGTAAGCTGCAACAAATGATGCTAGAAGCTTCAGTTGCTCCTCTGCAGTTTTAGCACTCATCGGCATTTTTGTGTATCTCTGAGACGATGATCCTGAAGTAGATTTCTGCAGCTGAGCATTCGGATTTGAAAAACCCAGAAAGGCCCTACCATAAGATTCTTCTTCTTCTCTTGGTATGCCCTCTTGTTCTCCAGAATAAAACATTGTGGCTTTTGACTTAGGTACACTAGAATTAGATGGTTTAGATTTATCAAAGTACAACTCAGGAACTTGTACCTGGCCATACTCCGTCTCCTTCTTCTGTATCTTGAAGTTGTAGGCCCTCAACGTCCCGATTATTCCTTCCAGAATGAGAAATTCAAAATTTTCTTCTTCATGCTTTATTAGCCCCATGTACATCTCCCACTTAGCAGGTAAAGCATCTAGAAGTTTCTCTATCTTCTCTGTTTCTTGATACTCAACATTGTGATTATCAAGTTCTGTCAGTAGGTGATAGAATCTAGTAATTGTTTCATCCAAGGTCTCATTTTTCTGGGCCTTGAATATTGCAAATTGCTGCTTTAACATCTCCGTCCTCCCCTTTCTTACCCTAGGATTTCCTTCACATCTCTTCTCTAATGCTTCCCAGAGCTGTTTAGAAGTTCTATGATTTCTGAAGGTGTGCATAATTTCCAATGGTAGTGCCATTCTAATTAATGATAGTGCTCGATTCTCGGCTTCATAAATCTTCTTGTCGTCATCTTTCATATCTTGATACGACAAAATCTTAAATCGACCCTCGAGTTCTTGTGTTGGGAGAATGTAGCCTTCGTCTATGCATATCCACATACGCATGTCGTTGAATCTCGCGAAGTCTGCAAATCTGTCCTTCCACCAATAATAGTCTTCTATTTTCATTAGCTTGGGTGGTGTATTAGATTTGTCCACCTCATGGTCCATTTCCATATACTTATGTAAACTCGACATTCTTTTAAAACTTTTTGTTTTCGAATTTAAACAATTTAATTTAAAAATAAATTTAAAACAAATCTTGCGAACTTAGATAAGTGTGTATAATTTTAATTTTAAACTCGTTTTGTAAATTAAATTCGAATTGTGCTAAGTACGAAATTAACAAGTTCAAAAGCCTGTAAGTTGGAGAAACCCTAAATGGTCTGACAAATTCGAACCAAATCAAGTTCGAGAAACCCTACGAACTTCTGACAAGTTCGAATCGAATCAAGTTCGAAATCCAGCTAAGTTCGAATCTCAGCAACATTGTCTGACAACTTCGAATACTCTGACAAGTTCGAGACCCAGCGAAGTTCGAAAAACCCTAGAACAACTTCGTGAGGAGCATATTCTGACAAGTTCGAAGAACCCTAATACACCCGTTAAGTTCGAGCGCCGCAAGTTCAAGAAACGGCAAAAAATACGATTTTTTCAAGATTTCATATTAAACCAAAGTTTTTAATATTAAAAACAGTGATTTCGACTGAAAAAAATGAACTAATATGAATTTTTCCCCGGAACCTTACATGTATAACTCTGAAAACTTTGAAAACGGTGATTTATCCAGTAAAATGTCAAGAGACAAAAGAATGTTCGTCGAAACGCGAAGAACATGAAGAACACTCGTTATGGCTCTGATACCACTTGTAAGGTTACCTCTGTCACGGATCTAATCAAGACGCGACGTCGTTCAACGAGTGCGGAATCCTCGTTAGTGGCTTAACGGATCGATTAACCACGGAAACCGAAGACAAACACAATGATAGCCGGTGCAACGAACGACCCAACACTGTATATTTCTCCAAAACTGACTCTCTAAAACGATATAGCTCTCACATGCACTTGCAAAATCTCTGAAATCGTATTTCGTCAAAAGTATTCTTCACCCAGATGCTCTGTTTGCTCTCAAGTTCGAAAGAAGCTCTGGCCATCACACATTACTGAATTCACAAAGATAAGTTCATTATATAGCTGATAAGTTCGTGTAGACACTCCTCATGAACTTAGACGCTCCTCACGAACTTATCTTCGCCTAGAACTTACTTTCACCTGTTAGAACTTATCTTCACCGAGAACTTATTTTCACCAAGAACTTATTCCTAGAACTTATACTAGAACTTATCCTTAAAACTTATTCATAGATATTATGCTAAAACTTATCTTTAGAACTTATTCCTAGAACTTATTCCTAGAACTTATTTCCTAGAACTTATCCTTAAAACTTATTCATAGATATTATGCTAAAACTTATCCTAAACTTCTTCCTAGAACTTAACATGCAAATGTAGATATCATACACAATCATGATATCAATAACAAAACTAGACTGCTGTCGTCACACCGGATGTACCAATAGACTCCCGCTTGACGATAGCTTCTAGTTGTTGTTCATTGATCGCACTAGACTCTTAGATTCAGAGACTATGAATACCGGAACTAGACAGTTATTTTCACATCGGGTGTATCAACACTTCAGGTTTCTGAATTATTCATTTTCTATTGTTCTTTGATATGTGATAGCCAATTTAACAAAGTTTTATGCATAATGTCTGCATGGACTAAAGAAAAGTGAAAATACATGACAGGACCAGTGGGAGCATAGAGACATCTTAGAGAATATTCTGTTGGACACTATTTTGTTCGTGTCATCAATATTTCATCATGGTGTAGTAAAGAATTTTATAGTTGAATTTCTTGCAAGTATTTTTGGGATAAATAAAGAAATTTTTGGAGTTGAAAATTTAATGCTTGAAATTCCTATTGTTTAAGATTACTAAGCTATGATCATAGACTATTGATTCAAGTGTAGCTTGAATAGTAACTTGTCAATAGAGATTGGACCAGCTAGTAGTCATATTCATATAAAAAAGGGTTACTATGTTGTTGTGTAGTACTGTTGAAATTGTTCAAGTGTTCAAATGAAGTTTCATCAAACCTATTAATTCTTGAAAGTTAGTTCAAGAGTTTATATGAGTTGGATAGTTATCCGTGATTATATAGATGAAACTAATAAAATGCAGAATTAAATGTAAATGAGTTACATGGAGGTTAATTCACTTAACTTATCAGAAACAATTAAAGACTTGATAAGTCAGAATTGTTTAGACAAGAAGTAATCATATATTATGAAATTACTTGTGAAATGTATACAACTAGTGTGATGGTTAGTCAAGTAATAGCCTCTGACTTGTTTGAAAGTCGACAAACTTGATGGAATAGCACAACGGAATGTTGTAGATAACCAGGTTCTAGTGATTACGGATATATATCACAAATGTTGAACACAATGTTATTAAATTAAGATACCTTGTAAAGATATAGATAAATCGTATACTGACAGATTTAAGACTAAACATCTAAACGTATCACTAGTAGCAATTAATCTAAATTGCTAAAGGTCCTAAATTTTAATTCTGGTGACTTTATGACTGATTTACCAATTCCTCTAAAGATAATGAATATAAATTTGTAAGGAGATTCAGAATGAATCTGAATAATATTACAGGAACTTGTAAATAAGAACTAGTGTAATTTTTCAAAGATAAACTATAATGAAGTTAAGTCAGTTAACTAGAGAACACTCCCACTAAGATCATGTCTGGAATTTTTGATGGATCAAATAACCGTTACATTTGACTTAAGGAATAGTAGCATTAAATTGATGGAAGTCATGTTGTGTTTATTGAGATAAAGGAGATCAACATGATATCTTTAGTGTCGTTCTATTTTGCATGTTTTAGAAATCCAAGAATAAATTTGAAGTTATTCTAAAATTATTCCATAGCTGCTTGTTGTCGTGGGATTGACGCACCGATTGAGACCACTTTGTGGATCATAGTAATGAGTCGTCTTAAAAAGGTAATCCTTAGTAATTGAGATGTCTACGTACTTCAGTGCGGGTGCCGCTGTACGCTTGGCCGTAACTGGGTGATCATAATGGTTCGAGTCTGGATGCAGTGGGAGTCATGGTAGAGGCCTAAATAGTCAAGATGGGATTCGCACCTTCTTATAACTAAGAAGACATATTTCTGGGCCCCTTGGCGATCGATACTGACAGAAATGCATGGCCGTGCTCGGACAGAACTGATGTGCTCTACTCTGTTTGTTACAGTTCAGTATGAGATCAAGGAGTCGAGATACATGATCGTGTTTGCTATGGTTGGTCTAATCGATGCCTAGCTTTCACATTGAAATATAGCGATGCATGGGATATACCCTACGTTTCTTTCTGGAAGGTCGTTTCAACAAGAACGCCCGAATGGGAGTCAGAGTTTTTATGACATTGGTTGCCTAAACTATCTAGCCATGACCTCCTTTAGGCGCATGCTGTAGGACAGTAAGTCTTTCAACAGTACCAATTCTCTTTAAAACTTTGAAAGGCCCAATGTAATGAGGATTCAGTATTCCTCGTTTCCCAAATCGTATTACGCCCTTCCATGGCAAGACTTTCAACAGTACTTTTTCACCCACTTCAAATTCTAGGGATTTTCTCCTTACGTCTGCATAACTCTTTCACGATTGCGGGCAGCTTTTAGTCGGTTCCATATCTGTACTACCTTTTCAATTGTCTCGAGTATGATTTCTGGGCGAGTGACTAAGCTGTCTCCAACTTCAGCCCGACAAAGGGGTGATCTACACTTTCGTCTATACGGTGCCTCAAATGGAGCAGTCTTAAGACTTGTGTGATAGTTGTTGTTGTATGAAAACTCCACTAAAAACAAATGTGTATCCCAACTTTTCCTAAAATCAATTACAATGGCTCGCAACATGTATTTCAGGGTATGGATCATTCTTTCACTCTGACCATCGGTCTGAGGGTGATATGCAGTACTCATGTGTATGTTTGTACCCAAAGCTCATAGTAACAGTTGCAAGAATCTGGATGTAAATCGGCTATCCCTCCCTATCTGTCCCTATCTGAAATGATTGAGACAGGAACTCTGTGTTTGGAGACGACTTCCTTCAGGTAAATTTGAGCCAACTTGTTCATCTTGTCGGTATCCTTGATTGGTAGAAAATGCACAGACGTTGTCAGGCGGTCAACTATTACCCAAATATTCTCATAACCACTGGATATCTTTGGCAGTTTCGTGATGAAGTCCATGGCTATTTGTTCCCACTTCCATGGACGAATTTCTGGTTGTTGGAATAATTCAGATGGTTTCTAATGTTCTGCCTTAACCTTGGAGAATGTTAAACACTTTCTTACATATGTGGCGATGTTAGCCTTCATGTTTGGCCACCAGTATAGCTCCTTGAGATCATGAAACATTGGGTTGGATCCAGGGTGAACGACATACTTTGACTTGGGTCCTTCATCCATGCCCATCTTTCTTACTCCTCTAAAGTTTGGTAACTAGATTCTGTTCATGATGTATCGATTCCCATTAGCCCTTATCTCAAACTATTTATCCATGCATCATGAATTAGGGAAGGAAGGTAAGGTTGAATGGTCATGACTAGGGCTCGTACCCTTAATGGATTAGCTTGTTCCTTTCGACTCAAGGCATCGGCAACTACGTTATCCTTTTTCGGGTTATAATGAATCTCACAATCGGAATCACTCAATAACTCCATCCATCAGCGATACATCATATTCAATTCCATCTGGTTTAGGATGTGTTGGAGGCTCTTATGATCTATATGTACAGTACAATTTGTACCGTACAAGTAATGCTTCCAAATCCTTAGAGCAAAGACTACTGCTCCCAGCTCCAAATCATGTGTTGTATAATTCACCTCGTGAGTCTTGAGTTGTTGTGAAGCATAAGCTATGACATTATCTTTCTCCATCAACACACATCCCAACCCATTGTGTGAATCGTCGCAATAGACTACAAAATTTTTTGCTTC
The DNA here is from genome assembly GCA_020465985.1 of Centrapalus pauciflorus. Taxonomy (NCBI): domain Eukaryota; kingdom Viridiplantae; phylum Streptophyta; class Magnoliopsida; order Asterales; family Asteraceae; genus Centrapalus; species Centrapalus pauciflorus. The sequence goes on from JAANYP010009712.1 coordinate 59,365, forward strand.
CTTCGGGTAAGGACAAAGTAGGTGCGCTACACAGTGTGTGTTTTAATAGCTGAAGTGTTGTCTCCTGATCATCGCCCTATTTATACCTAATGTCCTTTTAAGTCAATTCTGTCAAAGAACCAGCGATCTGTTGAAAAATTTTCGATGAATCACCTATGATAACCTGCAAGTCCTAGAAACTTAACTATCTCTGTGAGGGTTCTCGAAGTTGACCAATCGTAGATAGCTTCGATCTTTGCGGGGTCGAATTTGATCCATTTAATATTGAACACATAACCGAGGAATTTCACTTCTCTTAGCCAAAAGTCATATTTAGATAGTTTGGCGTACAGTTGTTCTTTCTCCAATAACTCCAAAATCAACCTCAAATGTTGCTCGTGCTCTTCCTTGTTTCGTCTGTAGATTAAGATGTCATCTATGAAGACAATCAAAAATTTATCTAAGTATGGCTTGCACACCCGATTCATAAGGTCCATGAATACTGCTGGTGCATTGGTCAATCCAAACGACATCACTTGGAATTCATAATTACTGTAACGAGTTCTGAAGGCTGTCTTCAGAATATCCTCCTCACGAACTCTGACATGATGATATCCAGACCTCAGGTCGATTTTTGAATAGTTCATCCTTGGAGTTGTTCAAACAAGTCATCGATTCTTGGGAGTGAGTATCGGTTCTTTATGGTTAGCTTGTTTAGTTCACAGTAGTCGATGCACATTCTGAAGGTTCCATCCTTCCTCTTTACAAAAAAGACTTGACCACCCAAGGGTGAGGAACTCGGTTTGATACATCCTTTATCCAAGAGCTCCTGTAATTGGTTGGATAATTCTTGCATTTCTGATGCAGCCAAACGGTATGGTGCTCGAGCCACTAGTGTAGCACCAGGCACTAGGTCAATTTGGAATTTGACTTGCCTTGATGGCGAGAGTCCAGGTAAATCTTCAGGAAAGACAAACAACAGGAATATCTTCGAGCTGCTTCTCCTTTGGCTCCTTCTCCGTCATGTCGACTAAGATTGCTTGACAACCCTTTCGTAGACACTTCAGGTTCCTAATGCTAGAGATGATGCGTACATTGGTGTTTCTTCTTTTACCTTGGACGGACAGGACCTTTTATTTGGCTAAGGGTATGCACACCATCTTCTTGTCGCACATGATTTCGGCACGGTTTTTCGATAGCCAATCCTTGCCAATGACCACGTCAAAACTTCTCTGTTTGACGGGCATCAAGTCTATCTCAAAAAGTTGATCTGCTAGTTCTAATGTGCATCCTAGAATTATGCCATTTGATTAAAGTGTCTTACCATTAGCGACCTCTATAGCATAAGTGGAAATTAACAGGGTAAGAGTGGCATTGATCTGCTTGCTAAACTTAGCAGATATAAACATCTATCGGCTCCAGTATCGAACAGTATAAATGCATAAGTATTGTTGAGAAGGAACGTACCCGTGATCACGTCGGGGTTTTGTCTGGCTTCTCCAATCCCCATTACAAAAGCTCTTCCTTAAGCTGCTGTTCCTCAACTTTGGGCAGTCCTTTCTAAAATGCACAGTGTTCCCACACTCAACACATACCTTCTGGGGTTCATTGTTGGTCACAGAGTTGGAGACCTTGCAATCTTTTGTTAAATGACCCTGTCTTTTACACTTTCCGCACGGATTTCAACATTGTCTTGTGTGGTGATAGTTTCACCTGTTGTAGTTGGGCTTGTAACCGGTGTGACTTTTCTTCGATTCTGACCCAGCTATGTAGGCATTAATCGTCTCTTTCTTCTTTTGGTGTTGCCCTGCCTTCCTCCAAGAACGGTCTTCCCACTTTCGTTGGTGGTCGCCACTCTTAGTCGCCACTGCCCCTTGGCGTACCACCTGACCCATTAACTTATGTGACATTCGAACGGAATTCTGGATCTTCATCGGGTTGGATAAGGTTACATTCTGTTGGATTTAAGGGGTGAGACCTAAAATATATCATTTGATTCTCTTTTATTCCGGAGTAACCATACCGGGGCATATAGGGCTCCGCTTTTGAAAATGGTTGCTGTACCCCGTGATATCAGTCCCTTTCATGGACAAGCTCCAGAACTTTGACTCCATTTTTTGCAGCTCGCTCCTTGTCAATACTCATCAGTCATCATTTTCTTCAACTCTGCCCATAGGAGTTGATACGCTATATCAATACCAACTGATTGTACCTAGGTGTTCCACCACGTGAGGGGACCGTTTTGCAGGGTGTGGGTGGTAGATTTCACTTTGTTGTCCTCTGCACAATTGCTAACGCAGAAGCCAGACTCCAACTTTTTGAACTAGTGAGTTAGGCCAAATACACCCTCTGTGCCCTTGAAGTATCTAGGTTGGCAACTTAGGAAACCTTTGATACTACAACCCCTCGGGTTGTTTTCTGCTTCTCCTGCTACCCCGCTGCTTCCTGAACCATTATTTCGATTTCATACGCGGCGATTGCATCGGCTACTCTTTGAGCCACAAGTTGTTCGATTTTCTCCGAGCGCATGCTTCTTGGTGACATGATCTTAAAGTTTAAACAAAATTAACATCATGTAAGAAAATAAGTCTATGGGTTTTAAATTACTAAGGCAGATAGTCATAACTACATATCATCATGCACAGGGTTAAAGTTAAAACTTAGTTTTTCATTAAAATGCTTGATACATAATTTTGTACATGATAAGGTCGGGGTTTTCCCGAAAAACTTTCAAGTCTTAGATACTTAAAGATACATTAGCTAGCAAGTCCTACAGAAATATAATGACTATAAACAAAATGACAGAGGAAGCACTAGGTATGATACGTCTCTGGGGTTTCTCCATATTTCAGGGTGTTGTGTCGTTGTGCCAGCTTTGCATTGCGTGCTTCGCATCCACTAGGATATGGCAAAAATCATTAATCTCGTCTTACTGGATTGCCTGGATATTCTGATTAGCCCAATAAATGTTGGTGTTCTGCATCGCTTCCTACTCGATCCTTGCAGAAATCACCCTACCTCTTGGTGTATTTGTCGTAACCGGAGATCTTGTCTAGCGGCCCTTGCCACCAATAAGGGCAAAGGTGGTGAGTGGGTTCTTGTGTTAGCATTGACTCTTGTGGAGTGGATGATCATCCGACCTCGAACTGACTCAAAATTCCTTCCTCCGTCCTCCACTCCTGGAGGGTATGAGGCATCCATCCCCACTGCCTCGCGTTCGCTCGTTGTCGTTGAGGCGGGCTTTGTTCATGGACGTGTATCAGAATGGTTTCCCATTGAGCTAATAACAATCTCTTCCTTGGTGTGAATAGCATCAGGGGTCCATTAGGGTGGTTGCGATAGGATGGTGTGCATTATGGTGGTGGTAGAGCGATTTGGGCTGCGGGGCCAGAGTAACCCTCCTCGGATGGGTCCTCTTCCTCTTTTTCGTAGTTCGCTAGGCTGTGGTGAGTATCTGAATCTAGGTACACTTCTGTGTCATTTTGGCTTTCTTGGCCAACAAGTGAGTACTCGTCCGCAGAGTCGGAAAGGATGTCGTATCGTTTGACTTTTTTTATGCGTCAAGAGTTATATACATTTTTACATTTTTTAGTCACTTGTAGTGGAAAGGTCTCGTTCTTGAAACGGTCATAGTGTAGGGTAACTAATGCAACAAAAGTCACAATCTGCCACAGCCTGATACCCCGCTTGGCAAAGTGGTGTGACGTCACTAGAACAAAGTCAAAATCATAATGAACAACCTCTAATTGGGACGTTTTCGAAATTCATAAATTATAAACATTGTTTTACAATCACAAAAATGAAAGAGTTCACAAATGATGGAGATTAAAATAGATGACAATAAAAAATCTAGTTTTGCAAATAATCTCCATGTTGTTTGAAATGCCTCGTGACTCCAAAAGCTCGTAAAATCTTGATAGTTAGCCATTAATGCGATATTTTTCCATTATATTCCTGAGAATAACACGCTAAATACGTCAACAATAATGCTGGTGAGCTCATAGGTTTACACGATATATATAGACTTTGTATGGAAAACAAAAGATTTCATTGAGTTTGTAAACATAAGCGAATCAGTAGTTTAAGTATTACCATAAGCCTCATGACCCCGAAACTTGACTTTTGATGCCCTATGTGGTATCCAACACCGTAATACAAAGAATTGTCAAATAACTATGCATCCGTTTACAATTGCCGCGACCAACTCGGATGGGGGCGTCAACCCAAATAGATGTATCCATAACATTCACGTTTACGATGTAATTAACTGTTCATGATTGAGGGCGGTGGTGAAGTAATAACCTTATGCAATACATAAAATGATACAGTACTTGTGTCCATAGAAAAAGTTGAGCATGTATTCTTACACCAAATAATATGAAATGTAAAAATAGTGGCTATGAAAACTTACCGTACTTGTGATGGTGAATGTGGTGATTGAGATGTTGACTTGTAACGTCGTTCGAAAGGACTTAACCGAGGCCTAAATGATATGAGAAACTTTAATCATCCTACATAAGAAGTCCATTAAACCCTTTTAAAAGTTAAAGTTCTATTTATAGGAAGTTCCAGGGTTTATCAAGGTTATCGTCCTACTTTCGGGCTGTTTTTAGCATAGCTAAAAAACGATTTAGATTTTGATATATTTTATCATGAAACTACAATGTCTTATGAATTTTTCAAGCTAAAAATTGTAATTTTTCGAGGTGTTTAGAATAGGGAAATAGTCCATTAAAACTCATATGTAAGCAACAAATGAGCTGCTAGACCTTTCGGTGTGCAAACTGTATTTGAGGGTTCAAAACTCTGAATTAAATTATGAAAAATTTTCAGATCTTTAGTGACGACATAGATCTAAATTTTGAAAAAAGAATCACCTCCTTTTGACAAGTTTTGAGCTAGTTATGATTTTTGAAAGTTGATGTAATGTTTCTGCCAGACTAGTCCGAATTTCACCAACTTGTAACAACTTCTGATTCTTGTTGTTTATTCAAAAACCTCATTTATAAAAGGTTATGAAACACATTTATAAACCTTGTTTTCAAAATATTAATGTCTACTATTGTAACAACCGACACAAATCAGGTTAGCAGTTATAACTAAATCAATAGTCATTAGTAATTAATCAAAGTGATTAACAATTTCATAAGGAAATTACTTACAATCAGAAACAATTTCATCGGTGTGATCCGATGAAACGACAAAGTATTTAATCCACTCAATTTACGGCATGATAGATTAAATCAACTAAGTGCATAATTTGTTAATTCAATATCAACAATTATCAATAAGAATCAAACAATTGAGAACAACAATCTAATATAAATAGCCGAATGATTGAATTGATGATGAGAGAGTTTACATACGGTTTCTTGAATGCACAAATTCCAATGTTGACCTAGCCGTACACTTGAACAATATTCGATGCAAAAAAAAGTTACGTCTACAGTACTACCAACTTTCTATTTATATACACATACAACTATTTTAGAAATTACTAAACAAACACTGGACTATTACATTCATTAACAAGATATTAATCCCAAAAATCTCCCCCTTTTATGAATTGTAATCAGTCTTTAGTCTTTTAGGCCCAGCTTCATCTAAAATCTTCTGATACTTCTTCCGCTTCTCAATCTTGATTCAATCTTTGCCACAAAATCAACAACCATTCTTCTATCAACTGGACTCATACCACCACCTTCAAACGCCGCATCACATCATGATCAAGAACTCCTTTCAGAGTTGTGATCACCTTCTGAAGAGTACCATCAGAATATTTATTCAGCTCTATCATCCTCATGGCTCTCCTCTTTTGATTCTTGTCTTTGTAGATCGCAACCAGATGCTTATCAAAAACCACTTGATATTCTTTCAACTTCTCAATATTTTTAATGTGTCTGTTTGGTGCAGTGATATTTATCCTTCTCATTCCTTTTTCAACACCAATCTGTAAGTCTTGGATAGACATTAAGACCAACTTAGTGTGCATGAAATGAAATATGGCTTTAAGAGCAAATCTGCTGTTTTCTTCTCTGTTATTTCGACACAAATCATCAAAAGGATCTTCTACATTAACCAGATTTATCTTGAACAGGTCAGCTTCACTGAACTCATAAGTCTTTCCATCAGCTCTTGTTACCATGAATGTAGGATAAAAGATATTGACAAAACGATCTTTGTCAATTCTTTTGAGCTCAGCTATCCTATGTTCACTTCTCACATCTTGTAACGGTTGAGATGTATTTTTTAGAAAATGTGCATAGTTCACCAGATTTGGCATGTTGGGCTCAATTACTCTAAACAGCTTCACAAACGAACATGGAGTATACCTCTTACCAAATATCTTCCTTTCCAAATGGTCTTCAAAAAATGGAAGCCTATTCCTCTTCTTAATAAAATAAGCATTTAACTTTCCTGATAACTTGAGCTTTTTGACTTTCTTTTTACTGACTTCATCTTCATTTAGTAACCTCAGCATGTCATTAATTTCTTTCTGGACAACTTCTTGAACAACAAATCTCTAATGATGTTGTCTTTCCGATTCGTCTGCCAGGATGTAGGTTTGAAAAAAATTATCCATCAAATCAACTTTTGTCAATCCTTGGAGTGATTCATGCACAACTCCACTTATTGGAGATGAATCTTCTTCCTCTTTCACAGTTACCGTCACCACAGTTTTTTCAGTCATTGGCATTGGCAAATCATCTTTTAAGACTTCTTGCACAAGTTCCTCTTCATCAACTATCTTTTCAGCTCTAATCGACATCTCAGAATATTCAAATATCTCAGGCTCAGGCAAATTAATATCTTTTTAGCTCCTTCTATCCTTAACACGTCACTTTCTTCCTCTTTGTCCGAATCATCATATTCCTCAAAATTATAGATACCAGATGGTATACTCAAAGAAACTGGAACATCTTAATAAAGAATCAATCCCAACTCACTTTGAGCATCAACTGGGTTCTCTTTCGATCCTCCTTCCTGTCCTGAACCTCCTACGTCAATCTCTTTCCCTTCAAAAACTACCAGTGGTAACTCCGATTCACTAAGCTTCCTCCTCTTCTCCCCCTCATGAGGAGCATCATCGGAGTCATCCGGATGCTCATCCCTTCTCTTTAAACCTGAAGCTTGTGACTTGCAAGTTTGTTCAAGGACACAAACACAATCTGACAAAGAACCTAAGGCACTGACAACGGTTTGCTCTAAACCTGTCATCTGATCATTCATAACCTCAAACTATTAAACACAATAATCCCGCAATTCAATGTTTGATATTTGCTTTTCTTCCTCTTCTTCAACCTCTGCAGGAGCCTTGCCTTTCAATAATATTTGAATGTTGATCATCCAGTTCATCATTTCAGAAAATTGAGTGCACATTTGATTTGTAACTCTTGTAATAACTCAGCCAGACTTGTCTCAGTTACAAAGGGTAATGTGCTAACACCTGGGTCACGTAGACTTCCAATTCACACGACAGTTGAACTTGTGAAAAGAACATCTGCGTGGCCTGCGGTCAGAGTTTGCATGGATGTGACTCTGGTAGGACTTCCAACTACTTCATGTGACAGAGCCACAAATGCTTCCGACACTATAGTTATTGAAACAGGGACACGAAGTCCTTCTGTACTTGTTTCAATGAATAAAATTGACTCAAGTGTCCTAGATTGTATATGTTCTATGACAAGTGCTTGAATAAATGTATACTTAGGCAGGTGTGTACTGATTTTAATATCCATGGGATCCAAATGATCCCAAGATAGTTCATATGATGTATCCCCATGAAGAAATGAAATATCTCCTTGTTGAGAAGGAGATGAGTGGTTGGTGGGGTGTGCAGTCGCAAGTGGGGTACTGACTTCTTCAATGTCAACTCTCAAAGGAGAGCTAACAGCAGTCGTCGCTACACGACTTTCTATTGGTTGGGATTCCTCATACTCACATGCACCACTTCATCTACTTCTATCTCCAGTAAACGTTCCGATTGAGATATAACAATTCTCGCCTCAACCACATCCACATCATCATTACCATTATTGTCATCATGATCATCATCATCATCATCCTCTCCTTCATTTCCTCCTTCTTGGAAATTCGATAAACTTATTTTGGAGTCAGAATCACCCTCACCACTCCTCACTACACCTTCAACACCCTCTTTGACTTCAAGGTTATCCTGTACGTCAACCCCTTATTGACGTGCCTCCACTCTTATAGCTCAATGGGCAGGAATCCTCGGTTCCTAAGTTTCCATAGGAGCGTGAACCTCACAAACTCAGCATTCGCATCGGCATATTTCAACAGAGACTTAGGAATTGGCATTATATTAGCATTAGGATCATCCTGGACTCTGTGCAAACTCATCATAACATAATCCGGGCACTTCTTAGAATGTGACCTGTTTGGTATCTTTTCATTGGCCCTCAATATCCCTCGGATTAGGATGTGAATAAATCTTTGTAGAGGCACAAACTTCCATGCACGATTAGTGGTCTTTGCAAACACCACTTCCTTAAGATCCTCCCAAATGCATTACGCGAAATCATAATGCTTGTTATAAGCAACTCCATGGAATAGCTTTAGGTAATGAAGACTTCCGCGGTCTATCCTAGTATGCTTGGAGGTCATACGTCTGTTCCAATTTCCAAACAGAGTATACCATTCGCCATTTAGCCCATTGCGGTGTAACATAGAACTCTTTGTCAGTGGTTTAAAATATCGAAGGCTTATAAGGTCTCGACAAGGTTGTTCACCAGATACCAAATCCTCAAAATCCGCGAAGTCTGGGAAATTGACTGTATCAATGCGTCTTGGTAAGAATAGAATATGACAAAGTCTGGCTAGGGTGATCTTTGTTTTAAACTGGTCAATCGTCACTTTAAAGTGATGATCACCGACATCAAGTACAAATTTTATAGTACGCTAGAACTGGTGTAGGTATATCTGTGGAATTGTTGGCTTATATTTTTGAAGATAACCGAGAGGGTGGCCTTTTAAGATTTTTACATTCATCGGATGGCTAACTTTGATAGAATTAGGATCAAATAGTGATTATTGTCAAGAAGATTCAGGCAACGTTTGGGCTTTAGTAGTTTGGTGTCTGGTATGGGAGATGATAGTGATGGTCTGGTAACTGAAGCTGACTTTATGGGTTTAGAAACGAGTGGATGGTTGAATGATGAATGGAGTCAGAAGAATTTGAATTATGGGTGGGGGTTTGGGAAGCCATTTATCACCTATTAAAAATAACAAACATGTTAGATACATCAGATAACCAAAATGATTCCTACAGATAGAGAAATATGTCATTTATCAAGAAAATTAGGAAAGCTGTGTTACATTAATTAAAGCATCGGGCTTCCAGACAATATTATTAAAATATTACTGCTAGGACTCCAATGTCAATCATTAAGAGACCAATGTTAAACAGATTTTAGAAATTTAACACGAAAAATGTGAATTTCTCAGAAAATTTAAATTTTCCACACTTAGAAAGAAGTTCGAAATTTTGAACTCTAACTATAATGACACAAGGACAAACTCAAATGAAACATAAACAGTCTTGGGTGAAGTCTTGACAAACTCGATTAAGGCTTGAGTAAACTTGGGTGAAGTTACATCAAACTCGGTTATGCTTTGAAGTGAACTTGGGTGAAGAATCGACAAACTTGAATAAGTCTAATAGTTCCTCAAATTAAAGTTCATTAAACTCGATAGAAACTAATTATAATTACTTGAATGAAGTGTCAACAAACTCGATAGAAACTTAGACTTTCTCGGGTCACCTTTCATCAAACTCGAAAAACTGTTAGTTTTTCTGGGGTCACTCTTTGACAAACTCGGTAGAAACAAAGTTTTTCTCGGTTGATGCTTTAACCGAGTTTGAGAGTTATAAAAATATTTAAGTCCCATTTGCTACAAACTCGAATGAAACTTAGACTTTTCTCGAATGCTTCTTTTCAAACTCGATTGAAGCTAAACTTTAACTCAATTAAAGCTTTTATCGAGTTTGATAGTATACAAAGATCTAAGTCCTATCACACTCTAAATTTGAAAATTTATTCAAAGGACTTTAAAACCTAAAATTTAAACTTGTAGGTCCCAAAAGGTTTCCCAAGTATGTTGCAGTAAACTGTAGGGGGGGGGGGGGGGGAATATAGTTAATTAAAATTCAACACACTTTTTCTCAATGTTTGTATGTATATATTAACAAGTGTTAATTACAAACTAGTTTCAACGGCGGAATGGTTCAAACCGAGATGACAGAAACAACAGATGAACAACTAATCTAAGACTCACCCAGATCATTTACAATGAATTCACTTACTAAGGTGCACTCAATGATTTACAAGACAGACAGACAGCCTAGGGGGGGGGGTGAATACAGTTAACTAAATTTCAACACACTTTTTCTCAATGGTTCAAACTGAGATGACAGAAACAACAGATGAACAACTAATCTAAGACTCACTCAGATCAGTTAAAATGAATTCACTCACTAAGGTGCACTCACTGATTTACAAGACAGACAGACAACTTAGAATAAGAACAGCTTGGACACACTAACTATTCTTTTCTGAGCAGACTTTGCATGCATGAAAACGCAATTCTTTTGCACGTTCTTGATATCTCTCTCTTGCTTATCTCTCATTCCTTAGAAGCTTCCTTTTATACTCACTCAGAGAATCCCAGTGAAACTTCTTCATTGGTTGCAGCGATAGTGGAGTGCCTTTACAAAAAGACAAGACTGCTTTCTTGCATGTCTGACTAAACTGTATTTGTCCCTTAGATGTAGAATCTTTGTCTATTCCTTTTTGTCTCTGTTGCATGCTGCTTTACCTTAAAAAGGAATTTCAAATTTAATTATTTCGTCTTCATGTATAGCTATTATTATATAAGAGATGGTCTGTCACCCAATTCAAATATCCACTTTGTCTACATGTATCAGAACAGCTTAGGCAATATAAGCAGTTTCCGATCATCCATTTTGTCTCCGACTTGTGAACTGATCTTCTCGACCAATACTTTTCATGATGACATGGAAACAAATTCCATAATGTGTATAACCTGTTCACAAAGAACAGAACACTTCATTTGGGTCTAAGTTGTTCAACAGACATGAACAGCGTAGACAGTTTATGTCAAACCTGTCCAACGGTTTAGGACACCTTAGGCAATCTTCCAGGTTACAACAAATGTAACAGTGTGAGCAGCTTTGGACTTATATTGCAAATCACTTATCAGGTTTCAATAAGGCATTAAAAGGCCTTAAATTATACCTTTAAGTGTATCGAACAGGTTTGATTAAAAATCTCCCTCTATGATATAGAACAGATTTGATTTAGGCCTTTTTGTGACTAATAATCTCCCCCTATTTTCAATATTCAGCCTAAGCTAATTCTATCAGTAATCAATATATTTTTACATTACAGTTCCTGAATTGAAAATACAACATTGAAGTAAAGTAAAAGATTAGTTTATACATACTGATATTGATTCAAATAACATATGTTTCTACATAAGTACAAATACTGTACTCAGATGGATTATAACAAATGTCATAAAGTACAACTAATGTGCAAAGAGAAATTCAACACATTTAGACTGTTAAAGTTGGGAGCAAATAATGGCAAGGCTTTTCAACAAATGGACAGCTTCCATTCTTCATCTACTCATCAGTAGATGGACCTTGAAGTTGTTGTTGTTGTTCATCCTTATTATAAGCATGTTCCATAGTGGCATCAATTTCATCTTTCTCATTCCTTAGGAACATGAAGTCTGGACTCTCGAGTTCTCCTCTTTCATAGAAGACCTTAAGTTGTTACCAAATGATGACTCTCCATCTTGCATGCTGTTCTAAAGCATTTGAGAGTCTGAAGGCAATGACTTGCTTAAGACTAGCTTTGAGAGTCCACAAAGCATACCCCAAGTTCAGGTTTTTCAATAAATATGACCACTTCAGGTTCAACTCCCTTGGGCAGGCTATGATTAATTCCCCTAATTTCAATAGCATACATACCCTGTTCAATCATCATGATCAGCTCCTCAAGCTCTGTATCCTTCTTTTGTCTCCTAGGCTTGATCTTGGGTTCCACTTGGGAGGTACCCTTGATCAGTTCTTCTGAGATCAGGCCCAGGTCTTTTACTTTCTCCATCAGCTTCTTGACATATGCCCTGACAATTGTAGAAGTTTCAGATTTTGATCTGCTTAGGGCAACAACCAGTTCAACCCATTATCTGTATCGCATTAAGGAAACATCAGTGGATTCATAAGCTTCCAATTCAAAACCATCAGCTTCGAGCCTTGTGATATGAAGTTTCCACTACTTACCTTTTCTTGAGATGGGAACAGCTTTGACAATTTTTTCTTTGGCAAGTCTTCTGTCTGCTACATCAAATAACTTCTTTCTTGCCATATTGTCAAAGTAGAATTGGGCATTTGCTGATGAGGATACAAGTTTTGTCTTGGTCACTAATACCTGTGAACTCTGCTCTTTTTCACCTTATTTACCAATCACTGACTCATTAGCAGCTTCCATCAGTTTCCTTTGCACATCCAAGGACGGCATTTAGACTTTTCTTGCCTCCTTGGCTGTAAAGGCTTTAGCTGCTTTGGAAGAGGCTGCCTCCTTCTACTTTCTTTAAAAGATCTCAAGCTGCTCTTTTTTCAGACATAATAAGTATCCAGTGCAAGACCCATGTCTTTGGCTTGAGCTTTGACAAATTTAAGTTGAAGGGCCTTTTGAGTGTCAGTGTCCACATTAGCCTTTCCTTTCCCTTTTGCTGCTCTGGTCAGAACTGTTTTAGTTTCTTCTTCTTTGGTTTCTTCCAAGATTAAGTGTCTCCTTCTGCTTGGCCTGTCCCCAGGAATAGATTCCTCCCCCTTAGATGGTGCAGGGCTTGAAGATATAGCCTGAGTAAGCTGAGCAGCTGTTTTAGAGACTGTGGAAGGACTTGCAGCATCACCAGTTTGTAATGGACCAGCACCTTGGCCCACTAAAGCTGATTTCTCCTTAGAAGGAGATGAAGATTTCTCCTCCTTAGACTTTGTCTTCGAGGCAGATTTCTGCCACTTTGAAGGAGATGGCACAGAGCCTTTAACACCAGTGCTGCCTAAAGGAACGGATCCAACAGGCTGGGCCGCAGCAGGTTTGTTAACAGGTCTGTAGACAACTAGGCTATGCACTAAGAAAGCCAGATTGTCCTTAATCTCTACTAACTGGGTACACAGGTTTAAAGAGAAGAAGAATTGGAATTGGCAAAGGATGAGAGTTGGGAAATAGCAGCCCTGTCAGTGTCAGTAAACACTAGACTTTGAAGCTGTGCAAGAGTTATTTCAAGAGACTCATGCATATCATCAAAGCCTGCTGCCATTGAGTTTGACAGGGATACCACTAAGGTATTTAGAGAGGCCAGTGTGGAGGGTAGTGTGGTAGAGCAGGTTTCAGCAATACCTGATAGTTGTTGTGTAATAGCTGTCAAGCTGGACACATAGTCCAATTGGTGAGCTAGAATTCATGAGAGGGAGGATGAGAGTTGTTGTAGGTGTGCAGTGAGTGCAAGCAGCTGTGAGAAATGATCAGGCTGGGGAGCAGGGGTTGGAAAGGAAGTCTTGAACGAATCAAGAAAACCATTAAGCATGGCAGACACGGAGTCTGCAATGGTAGAAGGAAGGGAAGTCATAAAAGTTTCCAGAGAACTAACTTTATTGGACAACACAGAAAGCTGATCCTTTAAAGAAAGGTCTTTGGGTGATGGAGGAGTATGGGTGGACTGTTTGGATTGAGTGGATGGAGATGAGTGTTATGGTGAGGATTGAGAAGTGTGAGGGTCAATTTGTGAGGGCAAAGGGACATTGGAAAGAAGTTCCATTGCTTGGGCATAAGTTAAGTGTCCCATATTAGAAAGGTCAAGGGTACCTTTAGTAGTGGATGTAGCTGCTTCATGAGGTGAGGCTATTGGGTATGGTGGCCTTTCAGATGTCACTGTCATGGTAACACCTTCATCAAGACCAGGGGTGGTTCCCCCAGCAATGCCTTGGTTTGTAGGCACCTCTTCATGGGGAGAGGAGATGTGCATTTCTACATCATCAGTGGTGAAAGCTGATGATGGCATTTGTACTTGGGGAGAAACTTCAACATAGGGTTGTGCCATACCTTGAGGCTCATCAGCTTGGGTTATTGGTCCTTCAGCAGCTGTTGGGGTTTGAATAGCTACATCATGAGGAGCAGAGTGGGAAGGCTGATCTGCTTGTTGGCTTGTACCAGCAGGTTTGGCACCTTGTGCAAACTCAGGTTGTGTATGAGAAGTATGTGAGGGAGACTGTGTGGACTCAGTATGGAGTGGAGACAACTCCTGTGTTTCAATATCCTCAGCCTGTTGAGAGGCTGGGATAGTTGATGTGATTGTCTACATATGTACAACTGGCTCCTGTTATGAGGGACAAAAGGTTTAGGCTGACTCAAGGTGGACTCAGGTTGGAGTGAAGCCTGCTCCAAAGTGGCTGCACCTTCTCCCAAAATAGGAGAAGTAGAGGCAGTAGGGGTTGCTTCTTTTTCAACTGATTCCTTTTGAGAGGGGCTAGAGGGGCTTGTTTGAGTAGTGGAGTGTTTCTTTTTGTCTAAGAGTTTCTTTCTTAGCCTGGAGTACATTGAGAGAGAGGATGGAAAAGATGGATGTTGTGGAGAGGTGATAGGCTGTGTTGTTTGGACAGGTTGGGAGACTGGGCTAGAAACAGGTGGTTGATTCTGTTCCATAGTCTCAAGTGCCACAGAGGCACCAGCCACAGAGGCTTCAGGTTTAACGGATGTACCAGGGTGACCGGCCTGCTCCCCCTCAGCCACTGAGGCTGAGGGTGTAGACTTAGTTGTTTTAGCCTTCTTGGTGGCAGGCCCAGCTTCACCAGTCTTCAAGGCACGTTTTGCCTTTTTAGAGCGTAATTTGTATTTTCCAGCGAGAGTAGTGACTGGATCCACCTACTGAGTAGAAGGTCCTTCCACTAAACTAAGCAACCTCCTCATTGGTGTTGCTAGAGGAGGTTCATCAGCGAGAGCTGGGGTGTAAAATACCTAGTTCCCTATTACTGGAAACACCATAGTATTCAGGTAACACTGAGAGTTGCAGAGTTGCTCACCACAAACATGCTTGAAGATGAGGCTCAAAATTCTGGGAAATCTAACAGCAGTTCGATGCTGTTCTTGCTCAACCATGTTCCTCGGATTTAGGAAAATCCATTTGGCCATGTTCAGAGTAGTCCCATCCTCAAACTGTAGGACTATTGGAATTTCATCACTGCTGAGCCGGTCAAGAGAACAACCTTGCAGCTTAGACTCATCACCACTGAGGCGAAGAGAAAACTGCAGGTTGGTGTAAGCTCCTTTCTAAACAGGGTTGCACCCACCCTTGGTTCTGCTACACCACAGCAACATAGCAGGTTGCCCATTTGTTCATTCTCCGGCTGAGGTTTGTCATATTTTTCAGCTACTGGAAGATGGAGTACTTCCCGAAAAAGAGGAGTAGTGATCTCAACAGTTTTAGTGGTGTTGAAAATGGTTCCCCTAATTGTTTTGTTATATGGATCATAGGAGCAAGTATACCAAAACTCATAAACCATCTCCTAGAAAATGAAACCAGGAGAGGCTGTCATAGCGTAGTTCAGGGGATGGGCTTGCAGAAAATCCACCATTACTTCATAACCTTTCCTAGTGTAATTTTTGGAAATGGTTATGTTTGCAATGTAGTTGGTGGGTTTTATTGTTACCATGGTGTTCACTGAGAGGTGCTTCTCAACATCATCACCAAGAAACAAAGGGACAAAGGGTTTATTTTGGGAAGCCATTTGTGAGAGTAGGAGTGATGCACGATTTCTGGACACTTAGTCTTTTAGGGTTTTTCAGATGGTTATGGAAGGAGTAAGGAAGAACAAGAAGATGAAAAAGTGAAAACGGTATTTATAGAGTCTGAATGTGAGTGAGTAGGAGAAAGAAAGGTTTGGGCGGTTGATTTGAAATGTTACTTAACGGAAAACGGAACGGTTTACCACGTCACCACGTTTGTCAGACCAACTTGACTTTTTAACCACTTTATGGATGTGAGCTCTTATGAAGTGATGTCTGACCTTAATATGCTTTATTCTAGAATGGAATACCGGATTGTTGGAGATAGCTATGGCACTTGTATTATCAAAGAGAATAGGAATTTTCCTGTAAA
Source organism: Centrapalus pauciflorus (assembly GCA_020465985.1). Classification (NCBI taxonomy): domain Eukaryota; kingdom Viridiplantae; phylum Streptophyta; class Magnoliopsida; order Asterales; family Asteraceae; genus Centrapalus; species Centrapalus pauciflorus. The sequence continues at coordinate 75,553 of JAANYP010009712.1, forward strand.
CAATACCATAATCTTCAAGTTGATGCTGCATCCACAGAACCTGCCCACAGCTGCTTCCAGCAGCAATGCATTCAGCTTCAGTTGTAGAAGTAGAAGCAGAAATCTGCTTCTTGCTACACCAATCAACTTTCTACCAAGGAGTAGACATCCACATGTTGTGCTCTTTCTATCTAGCCTGCAACCTAAAAAATCAGAATTGAATAGCCAATTAGTTCAAGGCTAGAATCTTTGGGGTACCAAAGACCCAAACCTAATGTACCCTTTAGGTATCTGAAAATTCTTTTTACAGCAGCTAGATGAGATTCCTTTGGATCAGCATGGAACGTAGCACATAGATAGGTAGCAAACGTTATATCTGGTCTACTAGCAGTTAAGTACAGCAAGCTCCCAATCATGCATTTGTAAGCTGTTATTGAAACACGCTTGCCACAGGCATCAGCATCCATTTTAACATTGGTTGTCATTGGGTTTTTGATGGGAGAACATTGATCAAATTTAAACTTTTCAAGACATCTAATGTATACTTTCTTTGATTTATAAAAATTCCATTCGAGGTTTCGTTTAACCAGTAATCATAGAAAGAAAGTTAGTTCACCCATCATGCTCATTTCATATTTGGATTCATGAGCATTGAAAAATTCTTGCGGAGTTGTTCATTAGTAGACCCAAATATAATGTCATCCACATATATTTGAACAACCATAATGTGAGTTTTCACTTTCTTATGATCAATGTAGTATCCACTATATCTCTGGAATATCCATTACTCATAAGGAAATCACTAAGATTATCATACCAGGCTCTAGGGGCTTGTTTCAGTCCATAGAGTGCTTTCTCCAACTTACAGACAAAGCCTGGATGAGTTTCATTTTCGAAACCTGGTGGTTGCTTGACATACACCTCTTCTTGCAGCTAACATTAAAAAATGCACTCTTAACATCCATTTGAAATACCTTCACGCTCTTGTGGGCAACATAAGCCAGAAACAAACGAATTGCTTTCAGCCTGGCCACTGGAGCAAATGTTTCATCATAATATATGCCTTCTTCTTTCTTATACCCTTGAGCAACTAGTCTTGCGTTATATCTTATGACATGACCTTGCTCATCCATCTTATCTCCGAAAACCCATTTTGTGCAAATAATTGTTTTATCTTTAGGAACAGGGACCAGCTGTCATAGTATGTTTCTCTCAAACTGATTGAGTTCTTCATGCATGGCAGAGATCCAATTGGCATCTTTAAGTGCATCATCTACTTTCTTTGGCTCCATTATGCACATAAAACAAGAAAACATACAGAAGTTTCCTAGACTGTCCCACCTTGTTTGCACACCTTTGTTGATGTCACCAATTATTTGATTATTGGGGTGACACCTGATCCACTTAAGATCATGCTTTAATAAAGATTCTTCTGATTCAGCTTCATTCTCACATAGTCTTACAGAACAACTTCATGATTTTCAGACACACTGACTTCTTGAGCCTGTTCACTTGTTCAGAATGAGCCATTAGTATTGAACACATCAACTGATGACTCAGGAAAATCAGCATTGATTGGTTCTAGACATGGTATATTGACTATATCAGTACACTTATTCACACAGGGTGTACCAACGTAATCATCATCATGTCCATTGTGGTTAACAGGGTCCACTCTGGATGACGTCGAAGCTTTTTGAGTCCTTTTCTTCAGCATTTGAATGCATAAGATTATCAAAGCTGAAATCTTCTGAAACTGATTCAGGAACAGCTTTGGTAGAAGCATTTATGGACTCCTCATAGGTGACATTGATAGATTCATCAATCACATTTCTTTTGTGTTTGTATACTCTGTAAGATTTAGATACTGCTGAGTATCCAACAAACATTCCTTCATTAACTTTGGGTTCAAACTTGACCCTCATAAGTTCTTGAGGACCATCATAAGTTCTTGATGACCCTCATATGTTCTTTAGGACCATCATAAGTTCTTGAGGACCCTAATAAGTTCTTGAGGTCCATCATATGTTCTTGAGGACCCTCATAAGTTCTTGAGGACCATCATTAGTTCTTGAGGCCATGCACTTATGAGATTTAATTCATGAGGCATGAACTTGTTCATGAGGTATGGTTCAGACATTGACCAACATATGAGTTTAATGTATTTTGACTCTATAAAATTGAATTTATGTATTTGACCTGCTGTTTCAACTGTTGGGCCTCACTGGGCCTAATGGGCCCAATTAATGCTCATTTGTGGTCATATTTGGACGAATAAAGGTGTTAAGGATCTGAATTTCTTATATATCAACCACGCTTTTGAGATATCATTTGTAACATAAGAAAGTAAGTAATGGAGGGATAATTTGGAATAATAACACCTCAAATAATGAGATTTAAGCGTGAGTTTCAGATGACGGTTCCGAATGTTTTGACACTTGAATGGTACAAACTTGATGCTCAGTTGTTAATGAACATGTGTATGATATGTTTTCCTTATGGAAATGTAACAGGTCCCTTGTGGTGTTGTTTAACCCATAGTGAGGTACTTTGTGAATCCGGTTGAAAGCCCGAGGAGAAATAGAATAAATTGAAGTTAATTAACGCACCCACTGTGAGTACATATGATTTCGCATGTCTATATCTGTTATATGTTAGCTATTGGCTTTTAGACCTGTTGTTTCACCTTCATTTGGAATTCTACTAACTTGTGTAGACATAGATGCACATTGTTGCTTATTGCATGTCCGATTCTTTGTTGTGGATCTTTCGATGAACCGGCGACTCGCATCTGTATTCCGATGTTACTGTGCTATACGATCCGGAGCTGATCCTCTGAAGTCCTGATAGGCAGTATGTCGTCCCCGATGTTATGTTTGTCTCAGATGGTTGGTTTAAAGGTCGAGCTTTGGCTCAAAGGAGCTGCGGCTCATGTTCCCTACTTGGTGTACGTAGAGAGTATACGGCGTGTGTCGTCGGTGTTACTGTTGGGAGGCTTCATATAGATCTATAGAATTCGTAAATCTATGAATTCACTAAGCTTCGCTTACCCCTCAGTTGCTCAATTTTTACAGGAAAAGAGAAATCCGCTACGGGACGTTCTAGCTAGGTCATTAATTGAAGTCTTTGAAGATCATCTTCTACTCAATTGGTAATTGAAATGAGGGACCAATATTGTAATATTTGGGATGTTGTAATAATGTATTGAGTTGTAGATTTAGAATGGAACCCTTTAGCATCGTATGGTGTTTAAAACTTGTTTAAGCATTTAGATCATTATGTATCAAATTATGCGGTGTTTAATCCTATGTTAAATGTAATGGTGGTTTTTATGGCAAGGGAGTCACAGTGAATGGTATCAGAGCAGTAGTTTGAGATTCAAGTGTCCGTGAGGTCTTGGTCTCAGACACAGGTGATGAAATGTAGTGATTATAAGTGATGATCTGAACTAAGATAGGATATGATCTAGTGCTAATAGGAAAGTGACTTTCATATGAGACAACATGTGTTGTACTTAACCATGTGATGGGATCATTAAATGATTTACATGTTTAAATTTTCAGAATATGTCTGGAGAAGGAATGACACCATGAGAGACGAGGGAAATGATGCTATCAATGATGGCAGAACAAAATAGGATGATTCAAGATCAATTTCGGGCTCGAGATGAGGCCAAAGCTAAAATAGAGGAAGACAAAAGAAAAGAAAAGAGGGAACATGAAAGAAATTATGTTGTGGATGACATAAACCTTAGAAATAAAGTGAAACGTAAAGAATAGGGCAAGGAAAAAAATTGATTATGAAACCGGAATTGATGAGAATTACATGAACTATGTAATTAGATCATTCAAGGAATGGCAACCACCAACATTTTCTGGATCTCTGAGAATTGAGAAATCAGAAAGATGGATTACAATTATGGAACAGATTTTTACGGAGATGAATTGTAAGGACGAGTACAAGGTATACTTGGCTAAGGATCAGTTGACTGGACAAGACAAAAAATGGTGAAACTGTTGGGATAAAGAATTGGGAACAGAGTTGATTATTTCATTCAGTTGGGAAAAATTCAAGTTGTTGTTTTGTAGACAATATGGTGAGCCTGATATTGTACCTCATGTTGGTCATGAAGAAAGAGCTATCAGAAAGATCGCAAATCCTGGAGGATATGAACTAAATGGACCGTATTCGATATCAAGGACAAGTAAACATAATACATGTAAAAGATGTCGACATTGTAACCAAATTGGACATAAGGATGATAAATATCCAAGGAAGGCCGATGCTTGTTATAATTGTGGAAAAGTGGACCATATTAGCAGAACTTGCGGATTTCCACCAGGGAATTAGCATGTATTGACATTACATGATGAAACTAAGAATGAAAAGTTCAACAAAGGAGATTAGATCTTTGAGACTATTGTTATAACTTTTGTACCTCAACTTACGGAATTAGAAGAGTACTTTAAAGATTCTATATGTAATATTTCATTGAATTTTTATGATTCTGAAGTTAACATGAACTTGAGTGATATGAAATTTTATTACTAATGTAAGTATAAATATGGTTGTAATTGAGAATGACCAGGCATATAAATAGATAGCCAAGGGAACACAGAAGTTTTGGATTGGAAAATATACTACAGATATCTTGGAATTTATGAATAATTATAGAAGTGGTATTAACGCATGAGTCTGACCATGATAGAATAAAGACTTGGAATTACTTGTACTAATATCCTATATGATATGTTTGAAGGATTGATGATAATTAGTTGAGGTTATCATAAAGCATGTAGTATTAGTGTTAGGCACAAAAAGGCCTCAGTCAAACCTGTTCTACATCTGAGGGGGAGATTTATAATCAAACCTGTTGATGCATTTGAAGGTTGAATTTAAGGCCTGTTATATGCCTTATTGAAACCTGAAAATGATTTGCAATATCAGTCTAAAGCTGTTCTATATGTTGCATGTGTTGCAACTAAGACAGTTTGTCCAAGCTGCTCTGTCTGCTGAACAGGCTGGACATAAACTGTCTACGCTGCTCTACACTGTTGAGCAGCTTGGGCATTTTTAAAGTGTTCTGTTCTTTGTGAACAGAACCTGTTCTTTGTGAACAGGCTAAACACTTTATGGAATATGTTTCCAAGTCATCATGTATTGTTTTTGACTACAAGATCAGTTTACAAAGTCGAAGACAAAGTGGAAAACAGAACTGCTCAGCCTGCCCACGCTGTTCTGTAACATGAAGACAAAAGGGATATTTGAAAAAGGGTGACAGACCTTTTTCTTATATCAAAATAGGCCTTTACAAGGAAGAAAGACGCAAAGTTGACATTCCTAAATTAGTTAAAGGCAATGCAACAGTAGACAAAGTAAAAAGACAAAAGTTCTGCACATGTGAAGACAAGTCTGCTTTTCAGAAAAGTGCAGAAAAGGTTATGTTGTCTTTTCAACAAGACTCTTTTTCATTCCGTCCAATGAAGATGTTTCTCTTAGATCCTCTAAGTGAGTATAAAAGGAAGCTTCTAAGGTCAGAAAGAAGTGTGAAGAAAGCTAAGTGCTGAAACCCAAGAGTGAACGTGCAAGTTTTTCATGCATGCAAGCTTGCTGTGTAATTTAGTATCTGTTTCAACTGTTTTACATAAGCTGTTCCCTTAAGTCTTGTAAACACAGTGAGTGCTTCTTAATGAGTGTATTCATTGTATACTAGTTTGAGTTTGTCTTAGACTAGTGAACATACTGTTGTATCTGTCATCTCAGCTTGAACTATTCCGCATTCAAGCTTGTTTGTAATTAACAAATTGTTGATAATACATACAAACATTGAGAAAATAGTGTGTAGTTTGTAAATAGCTGTATTCACCCCCCCTCTACAGCTTAATTTGCCAGCGGTGACAGGTCTGTACCGACGTACAACAAAGCGACATAATTTGCCAACCCGAATCTAAACAGAGACAACAGGTCTGTACTTACGTACAACAGAGTTACATGTTTTCGACTCTCAATTTTGTATGATTTTTCTATTCTTTTCATTTTAAGATGTATTTGATGTTGCTATACATCCCCAGAAAGTTTGCATACCACATTTAGACTCAAAGTTTGTATGTCTTGTACATCAAAATTAAGACCGATTGGTCATACATCTAAGTTAGTGACACGTTTGACTTTTTCTTGAATATTTTATTTGCCTTGAGACTCCCTATATGTATTATGCCTACCAACACATCATACTAAAATAAAGTATAAAACTTAGAATTTTAGTTGCATTATGTGTGAAAGCCTAAACACTTAGAGTTTGTAACGACTGTGCTAATTTTCGTCACTTTGAACCTATGCATCTAAGACTTAACTCCTTTTTCTGATATTCTCTTTTTTTGTATTTTTATGATTTTCTCTCTTTTTTCTTTTGTTTTTCATAAGAAATAGCAATAAAATAAGATAACCTATTAACTTACTAAAAACAGAAACTTACTAAAAATAGAAACTATCCTAAATTAGCAGACTTACTATAAAAAGAAAGAAATACTACAGCTATAAAAGGAAATAAACTACTACTAAGGCCAAATTACTCTGGGTTGCGCATTCCATTTAGTTGAATTAAATATTCAAACCGTGACTTATCAAATGATTTGGTAAATAAATCTGCATTATTATCTTCCGTTGCCACTTTTACCAACTTGATTAAGTTCTTTTCAGCACAATCACGAATAAAATGATGCCTTATGTCTATGTGCTTTGTTTTGTTGTGTTTAACTGGATTATTCGTTATAGCGATAGTAGACTGATTATCTATCCTAATTGGAGTTTGAGTGTAAGCCAAACCGTAATCCCGCAATTGTTGTTGTATCCACAGAACCTGTGAGCAACAACTACCAGCAGCAACATACTCGGCCTCGCACGTTCACACGGCTACCGATGTTTGTTTCTTGCATTGCCAGGATACGAATCTCCCTCCTAGGAACTGACAACCTCCAGTTGTTAATTTGCGCGTTAAGCTGCATCCTCCGTAGTCAGAATCCGTGAACGCCTCCAACTCTAGATCTCCCTCCGCGTGATACCAAAGTCCCAGCTTCGGTTTCGACTTGAGGTATCGAAGAATCCGCTTCACAGCTTTCATGTGCATCTCCTTCGGATTAGCTTGAAACCTAGCACAAATACACACAGCAAACATGATGTCAGGTCTTGAAGCAGTTAAATACATAAGTGATCCAATCATGGCCCGATATAACATCGGATCCACATCGGTATCACTTTCAGTACCCGGTCCGAGATTGTGATTCACTTGAATCGGCGTGCTGAAATGGGCAGTCAATTTTGTTCCTTCCATCCCGAAACGCTCCAATATGTCATAGACATACTTCGTCTGATGGATAAACATCCCTTCCTTCTTCTGGTCAACCTGTAACCCCAAAAAGAAATTTAACTCTCCCATTGCACTCATCTCGAATTTCGACTTCATCACCTTTTCGAAATCCTTGCACATCTGTTCGTCTGATGATCCAAAAATGATATCATCAACGTACACTTGTACCAAGATGAAATGTTCTCCTTTCCTCTTAACAAATAGAGTACTATCTATCCTACCCCTTTCAAACCCGTTCTCTAGCAAATGGTTGGATAGAGTCTCGTACCACGCCCTTGGTGCTTGATGCAATCCATATAGAGCCTTATCTAAGCGATATACTCTATCAGGATATTTCTGATCTGTAAATCCGGGCGGTTGTTCTACATACACCAACTCCTTCACTTTCTCATATAGGAAATCACTCTTAATATCTAATTGATATACCTTAAAGCCCTTGAAGAAGGCAAACGCTAGAAACAACCTAATGGCTTCCAGCCTTGCTACTGGTGCAAACACCTCGTTGTAATCGATTCCCTCCTCTTGGTTGAAACCCTTTACAACTAGCCTAGCCTTGTTGCGCGTGACTATACCCCGATCGTCTCTTTTGCACTTAAAAACCCATTTGGTTCCTATGGCAACTTCCCCTCGAGGTAATGGAACTAACTCCCACACTTCTAGTTTCCTAAACTGCAAAAGTTCTTCCTGCATCGCTTCAACCCAGGAGTTATCCTTAAGTGCCATTTGCACATTCTTAGGCTCTACTTGCGATATGAAACACGAATAGAGACATGTATGATATGCCTCGGAGTCGTTTATCATCGACAACAACACAGTGTTGTTATTTACACTACTCCTAGTCTTCACACCCTCGTTAGGATTTCCTATGATGCTTTCTATAGGATGGTTCTTGTTGATCCTAGAGGTCTCTATCTCGTCAACAGTCAGATTATCTCCTAAGTTCGATCCTATTTCACCTAATGGGGGAACAGCCTCAGTTTCTACATTTTCCTCGTCATGGACATTTTCCTCAGAGTTGGAACTTGTTGCTTGAGTCTGATTCTCAGTGATAGGTGCTTCTGGATCAGCAACTTCTGGAGATCCATGTACAGTCGCAGTAGGCTCGGATGCGGATTGAAATGTAGTCCTCGGAAAGGTATGACCTTCGTCGTTCAGATGTAACGTCGCCATGTCCTTTTCGATTGTACCTGCATTTTCATCCAAAGAATTGTTAAATGACTCAAATAATTTATCATAGTCAAATATCCATTCCGGACCTGTTTGGGGTTCATGTGTATAACTTGGTGACTTCAATGTTATACACAATTTCGACTGTACCATTTGTTTTATTAAAAACCCATTTGTTTGGTGAGTTCGGCACATAACCTAGGAAGTATCCTTCGTCAGCCTTTTCACCAAACTTCGGTTGATGTTTTGTACGCAAAAGAGTGCATGGTACCACAAACGGTTCGAAGCCAGTTAAATTAGGTGGCCGTTTATTCAAATATTCATAACAGGTTTTGTTTAAAGATTTGACAGTTAGGACTCGGTTTAAAATGTGACATGCGGTATTCACTGCCTCCCCCCAAAACATGGTAGGAAGCTTTGAATCCGACAACATAGTCCTAGCTGCCTCAATCAGTGTCCTGTTTTTACGTTCAGCCACCCCATTTTGTTGAGGCTCATATGGTGCACTGAATTGATGCACTATGCCCTTTGATAGGCAATATACACCAATTACAGTGTTTTTGAACTCAGTTCCATTATCACTACGTATCCTTTTAACCCTTGTTCCGTAGGAATTCTCCACTTGGTCTAAGAACCCGATGAGCTTGGAAGCCGTCTCGTCCTTTGTACCTTAAAAGAAAACCCAAGAAAATCGTGAGTAATCGTCAGTGATAACCAAACAGTACCAACTACCTCCTATACTCCTTTTGTTGATTGGACCGAAAAGATCCATGTGCAACAAATCGAATGTTGAGGTTATGGAGTTCTGCGTCTTGGACTTGTGTGTCTTTTTATGTTGTTTGCCCTTCTTGCATGGTAGACACTTGTCCTCGAACTGAAAGCTCTTCATAGGCACACCTTGCACCAATCCATTTTTCGTTATGTAGTTCATCTTTCTTAGGTGCAAGTGAGCCATGCGTCTGTGCCACAAGACCGATTTCGTCTCCGAAGCTTTGGATAACAGACAGATTGGCCCCATCGAAGTCTCCGGCTTGTTCATATCAAGCATGTAAAAGTCATTCTTCCTTGGTGCCCGCATCAATACCCATTCTTCAGGAATCTTGAATCCCGGTTTTAGCACTAACGCTTCAGTGTCAGTGAATAACACTGAATTCTTATTGTCACAGATTTGAGATACACTAATGAGATTGTGAACCAATTTATCAACATGATAAACTTGGTCCAACTTGATCGTCCCATTAGTGACCACTCCGGTACCCGTGATGTTTCCTCCTTTGTTACCCGCGAATGATACAAATCCCCGATTCCCACCCTTGAAGTCTGTAAGGAGACTTCTTTCCCCTGTCATGTGCCTGGAGCATCCACTGTCGACGAACCACTTGTTGTTTGGACCTGTGGTAATCTCCTGCACATGAAAGAAAATAGGTTAGTTATCACGGGGAACCCAAGCCATAACTGACTTGGTTATACCATTCTCGTCCACATACTTAAACTCTTTCAAATACCCATCTCGCCTTTCAGGTGACTTGGGTCGTTGAACAGGAGTTTGTTGTGGTGCCGAGTGATGTAAATTCACTCTTTGCCTTTGAGTAGGCATTTGTTGTGGAGCTCTAGAATAATTCCGATTATATTGCATTTCAGATTGTGATCCCTGAGCTCTAACCGGTGCGTAATGTCTAACAGGAGTATGAGACCTAACTGGAGTGTGTGCCCTGCTAGGTGTTGTGCTCTCATAGACCTGTTGAGGTGCTGACCTAGATTGATTAATGACACGATTCGGTGAATTTGTCCTAACCACTTCCTTTGGTCCAACCTTTACCGGTGTTTGTTTCACAACATGTTTTGGTGCGGCCTGCACAGTTTTCTCGGTACTCTGACAACTACTAGTGCTCGCCACATTTGTTGAGGGCTTAACAGGCGTTGGGTTCACTGTCTTAGGTGTAACTTCGGCTTTCCTAAGCGGACAGTGAGAAGCAACATGCCCCTTTTCATGACATCTAAAGCAGGACATCTTATCTATGGAATTCTTGTGTGTGCCCTTAGACTTAGGTGTCTCACTAGTGTCTTGGTCCTTTTGTACATCTATTGCGACTGGCTCATCGTCCTGATCAGACCAATCAATTTTATGTTTTCCTGCAGGTGTTTCACTGGAGGAAGACACAAATTTGACTTTCTTAACCTTGACGGTAGTGTCAGTCACCTTAGGTGTATTGTCTACTACAGGCTCAGATATAGGTGCTGGTATGTCCTCTAAGTCTTCTAATTTATCAGATTTCTCCTGAGGTTGAGGCACGTAGTTTGCATTAAACGGTGGAGGAATTTCATAAAATCCTAGACCTACGGGCTTTTTAGATTGTCTTTGAGCATCTAAAACTTTCCCTAGGTTCAGGCTTGAATTCCTAAACTTCTCTAGCTTACTATTGGCCTCTACTACCTTTACCTTTGTTTCAGCTAGCTCTATGTCTTTGTCCTTAAGAGATTTGGTCAAGGCCTCTACATGCTCATACATAAGCTCTAACCTAACACACTGCTCACTCAGTTTGTCTTTCAGAACTATTACATCTTGAGCATCAACCTTAAGTTTTTCCTGAAGATCTTGCTTAATGTCGTTTAGGCTAGCGTTTTCAGTTTTTAAAGACCCATTTTGAGCGGTTATGGTTTTTTGTGATTCTAAGACTAGATTTAACCTATCATTAGAGTTTACACACAATACACATAACTCATTAAAAAGAGAGTAAGTCAGACTAACCTTTGTGTGGTCAGATTCCACATTGGCCATTTGAGCGGCAAACTCCAGAATCGTCTGATCATTCGTCTTTTCCACCCACATCGGACTGCTTTCCCTTGTGGTCTGCTCTTCCCCTTCACACCCAGTCTCCGTGACTTCAGCCATAAAAGCCCGAGCATTTGATTCTAGATGTGAACTCCAGTCGTAGGTACCATCCACCTGTCTCTCTGATGTGACATTTGATATTAGACCAGCTAGATTGGCTTGACCAGCAGATGAACTCGGAAGATATCGTTGTTGAGACTGATTCTGAAACTGTCCCTGATGCTGACTCTTCCCTTGGTATGTATCTACGTTCGGTCTCTGGCATTCTCTGGCGAAGTGTCCCAGACCTTGACAGTTGTAGCACTTTACCTTGGACTTATCAAATCCAATCCACTTGTTGTTCATTATCAGATTCCTCCCAGTTCTTTTGATGAATTTATTTAACCCGTTGGGTTACCATGGCCAGTTGCCATTTAAGATCCATTTCGTCAAGATCATCAGGGTCGACCTGATCATAGTCTTCATCCAAGAGAGCAGGATCGTTAATTTTCCCTTGAACGCAGTTCCCGTATGCGGCCACAAATGAAGTAAGCAAGTTCAAATGTTCTTCCGCTGATTTAGCGCTCATGGGCATCTTAGAATAGCTCTGAGATGTCGTCGCCTGTGCTGCTTGAGGTTGCTGTTCTTCTGATCTTCCCAATCCTAAGAACGCTCTGTTCAGTGTGTCATCAAACTCCGCTGGTGACGACGTTTCTCCGGTGAAAAACGCTGTAGCAGTCTTCAGATCGGCGGTCGCTGAAGGTTTTGTTGATTTTCCAAAATACATTGCTGGATTTTGGACTTGTTCGTAATCAATTTCTGCCCTCAATAGCTCGAAATGATAAGCTCGCAACGTTCCCACAATATCCTCCAGAGATTGGGTATAATACTTATCCTCATTAAGCTTTATCATTGCCACATACATAGCCCATTTGGCTGGTAAGGCATCAAGAAGCTTATTGTTCTTGTCGGTGTCAGTATACTCAATCCCGTGACTTTCAAGTTCCGTCAACAGATGATAGAACCGGGTGATGGTATCATCCAGCTGCTCATCCTTTAACGCCTTGAAAATCGCAAATTGTTGTTTCAACAGCTCCGTACGCTTTCGTCGAACCCTAGGATTACCCTCACACCTCTTCTCTAGTGACTCCCAAAGTTCCTTAGATGTCTTTTGAGTCCTAAATGTGTGTAGTATATCCTGAGGCAACGCCATTCGAATTATCGAAAACGCTTTGTTCTCGGCTTCATACAGTTTCTTATCATCCTCTTTCATCATTTGGTATGATAAGACTCTCTGACGGCCTTCAACTTCAGAAATTGGTGGAATGTATCCTTCGTCAATACATACCCACATGCGCATATCATTGAAACGCATGAAATCGGTAAAGCGATCTTTCCACCAATAATAATCCTCGAGTTTCGTCAGCTTAGGTGGAGTGGTTGCCTTCCCGACCTCGTGGTCCATTTCCAGGAATTTTTGAAGATTTGACATGTTTTCGAAAGTAATTGAATTGAACTTAATTAATTTAATTCGAAACTAATTTGAATTAATTCTTTCGAATCTAGGTAGATTCGAATATAATTAAAGTTAAATTTATTTGGGATTAAATTCGATTAAGTTTTGGTAATTCAATTAAGGGTTAAAGCCATACAATAGCAACCTACTTTTGAAAATGTATCGATATGGTACATCTACTTTTTTAATTGTCTATATGGTACGTGTACTTTAATTTTCTGTATCGATATGGTCATTCTACATAATAGAGCTCGGTTTTTACATACGAAACAGGGTTCTAATGGTCTGAAAAACTCGAAGACACAGTAAATTCGAAACCCTATTCGAAACTAAACTAAACTCGAAGCAACCTCGAATGTAAGTAGACTCGAGACCTCTATCGAATGTAGCACAAACTCGAATTAGATTCGAAAACACTCTGTATCAGACTCGAAAGGAGCGTATTTGGTTAGACTCGAGACTAAGTGTAACCCTAATTACCCCTAATAGATTCGAGCGCCGCAAACTCGAAAAACGGCTAATACTTTGATTTTTTGACGTTTTGCAGATTAAATCAATATTTTTACAACGAAAAATATTGATTTCGATAAAAAACGTGAAAAACACAAAGTATTTCCCGGATGACTATTTGCTTGGCTCAAAAACACACGAAAAACTCGAATATGAGAGAAAAACCGTCCAATAGCGTCAAGAAACCTAGAGTGTATCTAGATGAACACGAAGGACACCAAGAACACCCCGAAGGCTTTGGTACCACTTGAAAGGTCTTCCACTACGAGATCTATCTAGACGCGGAACCGTCAACGAGTGCGGAATCCTCGTTAACGGGTAGACGGAACAACTCTCACCAAGAAACACGTAGACTATCAGAAGCTGAACGAACGACACACGAACGCTCCTACGAACTGATTCTCTCCGAAACGGCACTAACACTGATGATAAACTCGAAATCGCTTAATGCTTAATCTCTGACGAATTCTGCAAAAAGTCTTATAATATTTCGAGTCTATCCCTAATTATAGAGGCTAATTCGAGTCTGGCATGGGCCAAACTCAAATCTGGCCCAAGGCCCATTCGAGTTTGTCCTCATTGACACTCTCGAATCTGCCTACATTCGAATCTAGGATCACATTCGAATCTGTCACAGATTCGAATGTCAAACCTTATAGAATTCGAATCTACTATTTCACATACTCAACTTAGTATTGAAACTTATGTTTTTACCTTATGATTGATTTTATCTTTGATCTTTATTTTTGAACTTCTTGTAATACGTTACATCAAGTTCAAACACACAAACAATAATAAATATCAACCATATATAAACATATATAACAAACACTTGCTAAAACCACAATATAGGATCACTTAGACTGCTATCGTCACACAGGGTGTACCAACACATATAATTTCATGTTCTAATTCTTGGTTTCGGTTTTTATCAAAACCGAACCAAATCTCTAAAAGTCTTAAAATATAAATCAAAGATTACCTTGAATGTTTGTTGCTTGATGATAAGTAATGATCTTTGTAACTCCTTTTTGACTTCAATCCTAAATTTTAATGCAAGAGTTATGGATTTTAGATGGAAATTCTTGGAGGAACCGGTTGGTGTAGAGAGAGATTAGAGAGAGAATTAAATTTTGTATTAATGATCCTAAATGATCATTTCTTGTTTTATATATTTTCATGTTAACTATAATTGCATTTTACCCCCCTAAACTTTTGTATAATACATCTTTTAATCTTAATCATCTTTAATAATTTATAACATAATATAATTATTTATCTTAATTAATAATTTCATTACTAAATTAATATTACAAAACAAATAATGTAATAAAATTACATTATTAATCTCAAAAATCAAATAAGTAAAGCTGGACCAAAAGTTAGGTTGTTACAGAATGGGCTCCACCACGCACAAACTTCGTCCCCGAAGTTAGCTATGTTCGAACAGACTTGGATATGTAGCTTTCATAACATCTCTCGATTCCCAAGACTGATGCGAACCTTTGTGGTGTTTCCACTGGACGAGCACCATCTGTATATCTTTATTTCTAAGCTTCTTAGTCTTCGAGTCCAGAATACGTTCTGGCTCTTCAACCACTCGAAGCTTCTCATCCATTTGCAAGTTAACGTGTGGTATCTGAACTTCTCTTTCGTCAGCTAAACTCTTTCTCAGATGAGTGACATGGAATACAGGATGTATTCCAGATAAGTCCGCTGGTAGTTCAAGACGATAAGATTGGTTTCCTATCTTCTCGACAATCTTGAACGGACCGATGAATCTTGGAGCTAGCTTGTTTCGTTTTATGAATCTCACCACGTTCTTCATTGGGGATACTTTCACGCCAACAGGTAGGGGTTCTGCTCTTTCTTCCGTATAAAGCTTCTAAAGGAGCCATCTTGATCGTGGAATGATAACTGTTGTTGTATGAGAATTCGACCAGAGGCAAGTGGTCATCCCAGTTACCACCCAGATCAAGAACGCAGACACAAAGCATATCTTCAAGAGTAAGGATGGTACGCTCACTCTGGTCATCTGCATTAGGATGATAAGCAGTACTCATAGAGATCCGAGTACCCATCCCGTCTTGTAGAGCTTGCCAGAATCTGGATGTGAAACGACTATCACGATCAGATACGATAGATTTCGGCACACCATGTCGAGAAATTACTTCTGTGATGTATATCTGTGCCAATCTATCAAGAGAGTACGTCTCTTTCATCGGTATGAAATGAGCTGACTTCGTTAATCGATCCACGACTACTTAGATGGAGTCGTGCTGTCTTTTGGTTTTCGGCAATTTTGTGACGAAGTCCATTGTTATATGCTCCCACTTCCATTCAGGAACTGGCAGTGGTTGCATATCCCCGAAGGGTTTCTGATGTTCTGCCTTAACCATTTGACAGATTCTGCAGCTTTCAACATATAAACTGATGTCTTTCTTCATTCCTGGCCACCAATAATCAGCTTTTAGATCGAAATACATCTTTGAGCTGCCAGGATGAACAGATAATTTGGTCTGATGAGCTTCAGATAGAAGAGTGCTGCGAATTGAACCATACTTAGGAACCCAAATTCGGTTTCCCTTGAGACAGTGAAGTCCCAAATGATTCAGAGTTAGAAATTGTAATTGCCCTTTAAGATTTTCAGGATCAATATTCTCTTCGTTCAATGCTTCAGCTTGAGCAATTCTGACGTCTTCAATAAGATCAGAAGAGAATACTACAGGAGTCAGGGAATAGCAGCACTTTTCCAAATAGACTTTCCTACTCAAAGCATCCGCGACAACATTAGCTTTGCCGGGATGATATAGGATCTCGCAATCATAGTCCTTAATAAGCTCCAAGGACCGACGTTGTTTCATATTTAGATCCTTTTGAGTGAAAAGATGTTTGAGACTTTTGTGATCGGTGTAAAGCTGACACCGAGTCCCATAAAGATAGTGACGCCAGATCTTCAAAGCAAAGGCAACGGCAGCTAACTCAAGTTCATGAGTTGGTGCACTTTTCTCGTAGTCTTTCAATTGTCTTGAAGCGTAGGCAATTACTTTTCCTTTTTGCATGAGAACACATCCTAAGCCAGTACCAGATGCGTCGCTGTAAACGACAAAATCATCATTGCGTTCTGGTAAGACTAAGATCGGCGCTTGAATTAGCTTCTGTTTCAGAATGTCAAATGCCTCTTGCTGTTTATCGGCCCAAATGAAAGGAGTATTCTTTCATGTTAACATCGTAAGTGGCACAGCAATCGTCGAGAAGTCCTTTATGAATCGCCGGTAATAACCGGCCAATCCAAGGAATCTTCTTATTTCAGAGGCATTGCGAGGCGTTTGCCATTTTTGTACGGCCTCAACTTTAGAAGGATCGACAGAAATCCCTTCGCCAGAAACAACATGGCCAAGGAACTGAATCTATAGGGATCAAAGTAGGATTTCAAATTTTGTTTGAAACAATAAATGTTTAGTGAAGAGCTCAAGACAAAGTAAAGTTATACCTGTCTAAGCCAGAATTCGCACTTAGAAAATTTCGTGTAGGGTCTTTCTTTTCTCAATAACTCTAGCAGTTGACGTAAATGAGTAGCATGATCAGCCTCCGTTTTGGAGTAAATCAGATAATCGTCTATGAACACAATAACTGATTTATCGAACATTGGTCTGCACACGCGATTCATGAGATCCATGAACGCCGCTGGTGCATTTGTCAAGCCAAACGGCATTACAAGAAATTCGTAATGGCCGTATCTTGTTCGGAAGGCTGTCTTGGGAACATACTCATCTCTGACTATTAATTGATGATACCCAGAACGAAGATCGATTTTCGAGAAGTAGCTGGCTCCTTGTAGCTGATCAAATAGATCATCGATTATGGGTAGAGGATACTTATTCTTTATTGTAACTTTGTTCAACTCGCGGTAGTCGATGCACATACGGAAAGTTCTGTCTTTCTTTTTGACAAATAAGACAGGTGCACCCCACGGAGATGAACTGGGTCGGATAAACCCTTTTTCCAATAGCTCTTGCAACTGTTTTGACATTTCCTGCATTTCTGCACGTGCAAGTCTGTAGGGAGCTTTGGCAATTGGAGCCGCACCAGGAACCAAGTCAATACAGAACTCGACTTGACGTTCCGGTGGCACTCCAGAAATATCATCGGGAAAGACGTCTGGGAACTCACAGACGATAGGAATGTCAGCTAGGGTTTTCTTTTCAAATTTTGATTCAGAAGAGACGTAGCACAGATAAGATTCGTAACCCTTAGATAGATACTTATACGCTTTGTCAACTGATATGAAACAATGTGTACCTTTCCGCTTCTCGCCTTTGATTTCTAACACTCGGCCGTCTGAAGACTTGATTCTGATGAGTCGGCGGTTGCAGACAATCGTAGCCTCGTTATTCATTAGCCAGTCCATGCCGATGATGACGTCGAACTCTTTCAACGGAATCGATATAAGATCAAGGTTGAATACGATATTATTTACGAGCAGAGTGCAGTTTTGGTAGACAGAATCAGCCATAACATAGTTGTTACTGGCTGTCTCAATATCAATTACAACAGGAAGCTTTGACGGGGTTTTAGATAATCATGATGCAAAAGAAGTCGATATGAAGGAACGACTCGCGCCGGAATCAAATAATACTCGGGCAGGAATGGAGTTAAGTAAAAACATACCCGTAACTACATCAGGGGTTTCCTTTGCTTCTTCGGGCGTTATCTGAAACGCACGTGTCCTTGCTGTCGGAGTTACAGCAGAACTTTTCACTGTAGACCCCCCAGCCGACGACTGTGATTGAAATCGTTGTCCGCTTCGACACTGATACATAAAGTGTCCTCTTTTCCCGCATTTGCACATCCACGTCCCTGCTGTGGGCATTCTTCACTGCTGTGACCGATCATGTTGCACGCAAAGCAAGTAACATCCTCTGGGTTGCACAATCCCATGTGTGACTTTCTACATCTCTTGCAGAATCGCGGCTCGTTCGTTAGTGAATACGCTTGGGCTTTCGAATGCGAACTATACTGTTGGGATTGCTGGGGTTGTGATTTACTTGTCTTGAAAAATCTGCCAAATCTTTGTTTCTTCGGAGGAGATGGATTCGTTGGGTTAGTCGTTGGAGCGTAAAGCTGATCACCATATTCTAAATACCCACGTTCAATCTATCTTGCTGCTTCTACCATTTCCAAGTAACTTTTGTATTTGATCGCGCTCATCGGATGTCGATATCTAGGGTTGAGTCCTACGCGAAATCTATTCATCTTTCTCTCCTCGGTAGCTACTTGATACGAAGAGTAGCCGCATAACCTCGAGAATTCATGCTCGTATTCATCAACTGTCTTTGTTCCTTGAGTCAGCTGCATCAGTTGTACTTCCATCTTGTCTCGCTGGTCTACTGGGCAGTACTTTGGGTTAAACATATCGAGAAACTGCTCCCATTCCAAAGTCTGAATCACCTCCTCTCCATCGACACTCCTCTGAGTCTTCCACCAAGCTCGGGCAGCACCGACAAATAACGCGGACGCATAACTCACTTTCTTGGAGTCTAAGCAATCAGAATTCCGGAAGATTTCTTCAGTGTGGCTAATCCAATTCATCGCCTGAATCGGATTAACTGTTCCTTCAAAATTCAAAGCACCGCTAGCTTTGAAATCTTTAAACTTGCAGCCTTTTGGCTGAGCAATTTGGGTTTCAGGATTTGTGTTATCAGAATCAGATTCGTCATTATTCTGGACTTGTTTATCTTTTCTCTTATTTTTCTTATCTTCACGTCTTTTAGCTTCGGCCTCATCTCTGGCCTGAAACTGTTCTTGCATTGTCTTATTTTGTTGTTCGGAATGTTGGGCTAAAAGTTGTTGCATCATTTCAAACATTTGTTGTGGGGTCATGTTTGGTATGTCACCTGATCCTGATCCTGACATCTTTAACTGAAAATTAAAATCATGAACTATCAGTTTATAGACTTAGATCTATGTACCCTTTTTCCCATCCTAACAGTCTGTATATCCTATCTCAGTTCAAACCACCTAAATGATTGATACATATGTATTGCTTCAGTTTGAGACCAAGTATACTTACGTAATACTTGATTCACTCAAACTATGGGCTCTGATACCATCCTGTGAAGACCTCCCCTTCCGGGGCAGTCCTCAGAGTCTAGGTCCCACATATTTCAATACGATATCAACCATACTAAGATAGGGTAATTAAATTGCGGAATAATAAATTACATGTACAAAGATATTAGGAATTTTAGTTAAACATTGATTACATATTTTAAATTAAAGATATAAAAGGGTACCACCTAATCTAATCATTACATCATAGTATAATATCAAATCTACCCAAAACCACAACATTTGCTGTCTTCCAATCAGTACCGAAAGATTTTGTTGTGTAGTGGTCTATAGAAACTTCAGTCTTGATCTTTAATAGACCTAAGAGCTAGGTCAGCAGGTGACTTTCCTTTATCTTTACTTGTAAAAAAATGTTATGTAGCAACTGTAAGCAAAGCTTAGTGAGTATATAGATTTTCAAATTAAACATGCAATGTCTCAGTCTAGCATGATATGTCTTGGCTGCCGCTACAACCCTCATGATTGAGACATAGATGTCATAGAATCGGATGATGCTCAGGCCACGCTCACGCTTAAATCGTGGGGATCAGTCACATACTGGGCTAGCTACCAGTAAATCAACGTGGCAAAACATCGGACGTCATTACCATGTTCATTAGAACTGGTGAAATAGCCAAGTCTAGGACAATAGACCAATAGGGCTAATCGAGCTGTATCAATATCTCAAGTTAAATGCAAATGATGAAGCATATGTATTCAATGTCATGATAGCAGTAATCTTAAAACAATATCTGAAATGAACAGTAAAAGCAATATCATATGAAATGATAAGTCAAATAGCTATCATGATCCACTGGGCAACACCCAACCATGGTGTGCACAGGTCACAATCCAGCTGATAATATGAATGTCAATCAAACTAGCATCAACAATATGTCTCAACCGGAAATTCAAGCATGTTAAATCTGAATATCTATAACTCACAGATCTGGGGTCTTTATCAAACAGATGTAAAATCTGCCACCTGAGTTATCTCAGGATTTTATCTTTGTCAATCTGTTCTGTCAATTCAAGTCTTTGACCCGCTTTAAATCTTTTAACTCTTTTGTCTCTATGTTCAGAATTTCACTGAACCTATCCAGAATTATCATGATAATATCATGTCAATTTCATCATCTTTTTGTCTTTAGAATCTTTAATTCTATCTGATTCTGATAACTGATAATCTTACCAATCTTTCATTTATTTATATTCTTTGTTTTATTAAATTCTCAAAAGCTTTCTATATATATATATATATATATATATATATATATATATATATATATATATATATATATATATATATATATATATATATATATATATATATATATATATAACCATAAGTATATGCATATAATCATTTACTTAATTAAAATATAAAGATCATTATTAGGATTCGGATCAAGTCGGATTCAGACCTATCCGGATTGGGGACCCGGATTCGGATCAGCCCGGATTCGGACCTATCCGAATCAGCCCGGATTCGGACCTATCCGGATCAGGTACCCGGATTCGGGCCTATCCGAAATGGTTCATCCGGATTCGGATTCGAACCGAGATCATGTCAACCGAATTGGACATTTCATCCGAATGATAAGGATCCGAAATGGGGCATCTGAAATAGTGTTGTCCGAATTGTGAAGCATCCCAATTAACCTCTCATCCGAATTCGGGTTTAACCGAATTCGGATCCCTAACTTCATAATTTTCCAGAAATTAGTTCTTGGTGTTCTTCATTTATTTCATTCGGATTTTTCAAAAAAATTCACTAAAACTCATTTTAATCAACATGCAATGTAATATATAGATATATTATCATATTTGGGTTGATTTTATACATTTTTCCCTATCATAAACACACTAATATGGTCAAGATCATCCAATATATTTTCTTTTTGTCAAGAACACAACTTTTATAAAAATTCCGATTTCTTCTTTATTTGGATGAATCAACCATAGATTTTTGTTTCTAATACTTCAAACTAGTTAAATACATGATTATATATCATAGATTTACACATAACCATATAATTTCATGTTCTAATTCTTGGTTTCGGTTTTTATGAAAACCGAACCAAATCTCTAAAAGTCTTAAAATATAAATCAAAGATTACCTTGAATGTTTGTTGCTTGATGATAAGTATTGATCTTTGTAACTCCTTTTTGACTTCAATCCTAAATTTTAATGCAAGAGTTATGGATTTTTGATGGAAATTCTTGGAGGAACCGGTTAGTGTAGAGAGAGATTAGAGAGAGAATTAAATTTTGTATTAATGATCCTAAATGATCATTTTCTTGTTTTATATATTTTCATGTTAACTATAATTGCATTTTACCCCCCTAAACTTTTGTATATTACATCTTTTAATCTTAACCATCTTTAATAATTTATAACATAATATAATTATTTATCTTAATTAATAATTTCATTACTAAATTAATATTACAAAACAAATAATGTAATAAAATTACATTATTAATCTCAAAAATCAAATAAGTAAAGCTGGACCAAAAGTTAGGTTGTTACATTTACATAGCCTGATATGATGAAGAGTTGTTCGCACGGTACAGGGATTTAGATACGTAATTAAAGTAATCAAAATAATGCAACTAAATCTCTGGTGGTTTGAAAATGAATGCGACTCCTTAAGTGCGGAAGCTTGAAAAATACTTCCGATGCGATGAACTTGCCTTAATTTCCTGAAAATACACGCTAAAATACGGCAACAAAATTGTTGGTGAGCTCATAGTTTACACGTAAATCTGACTTGTATGGACAACAACAGTTGAGTTTGAATTTATAAAAACATAAATTCCATGTTATGTATTACATATAAACCATCATGCAACCGAAGCTTAATTAAATGAGTTTGCCCTGTGCAGTATTCCCATACGTAATACCGTGTGTTGAATATATATGCACCCGCTGTTAGCCGAGCTGAACTAACCCGAATGAGGGGCATGACTCCCCATAGATCTATCCACAATATATTCGCGCTTACAAATAAATGCAATTAACGGTTCATGATTTGAGGGCTGATGGAACCACATTTGTAATACATAATAGAAATGAAGTTGTTTCCGTGTCCCTATGAAAACGTAGCATATATTTTTACCCCAAAACATAACAGTGTGAAAATAGGCGCTATGAAGACTCACCGAGCTTGTGATGGCGCCATATTTGCGTAAAATGCAAGTTAGCGTAGATTGATGGGTAATGCACCAGATTTGTTTAATCGAGCCTAAATGATAATAGGGACTTAATAACTCTCATATACCATAACATTATATATATATACATATATACATACATACATATATATATATATATATATATATATACATAGGTTTGTATGTCTTAAATCACCCAACATTACAAGTTTATAAATAACACCCACTTAAAAAGTCAAGTTTATATATATATATATATATATATATATATATATATATATATATATATATATATATATATATATATATATATATATATATATTATTTTCCAGCTTTTCGAAGATTTTGACCAAGCTCCAAAACGATTTAGGCTTTGGTTTTGTTGGACACTAAACTACTATATACAAAAAAATTTTAAAGTCAAGAACGACCATTTTTCGAGATATTTAGGTTAGGGAAAAAGGTTGTTGAAAACCCTATGTTGGCCATTTTGAGCTGTCAATCTTTCGATTTCCCAAATAATATCTGGGGGTTCTAAACTCCATAATAAATTCTGAAAACTTTCAGATTTTTAGTTAAGACATAGATCTAACTTTTAAGACAAGAATCAACTCATTTTATTAAGTTATGAATTAGTTATGATTTTCCAAAGTCGATGCAACTTTTCTGCCGAAATTCCGTAGTTCATAAACTTGAAAGAACTAGTGATTCTTGTTGTTTATTCAAAGACTACTTATATATTTATAAACACATTTGAAGAAAACAACTTAAAAACAAAACTAGAGATTTATAAACTTGAGTTTTTTTTAAACTTGTTGTTGTTGGTGATTATATATATTATGCAAGACTTATATAAACATAAATGTATGATGAAATAAGTTAGTATTTACTTACTTTGATGTATTAGGAGAATGAAAATGAGTAGAAGGAAGTGTTCTTGAACTAGTTGCACCAAAGAAACTCTTAAAAAGCATGAGTTCTTGAAGAATAAAGGAAGAAAACAACTTTGGTTGTGTGTGTGTGGCTATGGACGATTTTGAGAGAGTAAAATGAGAGGTTTTGCTCTTGCAAATGTGTGAGGATGAATTAGAAATGATCTCTCTATTTATAGAGGAAAATGGTCATCAAAGTGGAGGTTGAGTGGAGTGTTGGATTAGATGAAAGAAGATGGTGAACATGATTTGATTTTGATGGGTTATGGGAGGGTGTATTATAAAAATGAAGTCAAAACCTACTTGTACCTCCCTATGGCCAGATTTTTAGAAGATATTTTAATGTATTTTTTTTTGTATAAATGTATTTAGAATGTATTCTTGTATTTCTATTTTTTTGTAAATTCATAAATACTTTTGAATGCATTTGTTTAATGAATTGTTTTAGTCTTGCATAATTAATGTTAAGTAACTGTATTAGTATATGATTAGTGTCACTAATCATAAACTAATTATGTACTTAGTTGAATTAATCCATCATATCGCAAATCGATCCGATTAATTAATTTGCCGATTCATCGCACCGATGAAATTGATTCTTATTGAATTGAATTTCCTTGTGAACTTTGTTAATCACTTTGATTAATTGCTAATCACCGCTGATTAGGTTATAAATGGCTAGTAAATACTGATTAGGTTATAGTTGCTAACCTAGTTTAGTGTCAGATGTTACAATAGAAACAATCCAAAACCTTAACAGAAATCAAACTTTTAATTTTGAACCTGACTTTGCATATGATTATATTTTCTGATACCATTTTTCATTGGCAATATATGCCCAATGTAGTAGATCCACTGTGATCACTTGCCTAAATTAAAGAAAAACTAACCAAATAAAACCCTAGATGGAAATGGGGTTCAACAATGAACCCTAGATTTGGAAAGTTAAAAATAAGTATGCCAATACCTTGTTTATCGAGCTCTGCATATAGTTCACTAACCTTTTGAGAAAACTGACTTATCAAATTTGTTTATGAAATTTATATGTTACACCCAATTTTTTACCCCTCTATAATAACCCTTACTTTTCCTTTTTTTCTGAAAAATAAGAGGTTTTCAATTTTAAGATTGTTTTTTCACAAAATTTTAAACGATTAAGGCCCAACAACTACTAATATGTTCTCAAACTTACTTGTCGCTCTCCAGTACTGCAGTCGTCAAAAGAAAGACTCCAACACCCCCAGTGGCCACCATGCTGACTTTAACAGAAGTAACGCATTGAAGTTTCTTCCTTGAAGATTTCTTTGCAAGTTAACAAGGTAAGCAAATTTTAGGCAAATTTTGTGTAGCGCAAATTCTTAGCTCCAGCTTCTTATTTAATGGGAAAAAGCATAACCTTTCCTGCATCACATCACATCCTTCATAGACCAAGAACTAATATCATATCTAAACCTATTTCTAATTTTATGAAAGTTAAACGATTTAGTTTCAAAAACCATTTGTGAATTTAATAGATCAATTCGTTCTATAATTAACATGAACCGACAACAATTGTTAGATTATCATGGCTATTGTATAAATATAATTAAAACACGTTATTACCTGGAAATATTTCAATTGAAGGTTGTTAGTTTCTTCATCGCATGATTTGCTGAGGTAACATTAGATGAAGCCAGAAAAGGAAAAAAAAAATTGTTCAGAACCTGCAATTGAGAAATCAAGCCTTATGCAGTAGGAATACTTGAATAAGTATTAAAAACCCAGATAAAGACACAACGCAGGAATGTGTAAGGATTGGAACCCTAGTTTGTGAACATTAAAAGGGCGTGAGTGATTTTGATGATCAATCGATCGACAATATTGATAAAATGGGTAAAAGTGATTATGATGTTGAATTGAAACAACTATTAATGAACCATAGCAGGAGCCAGGAGGAGAGTGAAAATATGAATATTGGAACCGTAGAAGATGAAGTGAACCGCTTTGGATGGAACAAGAAGGAAGCGATTGTGATTGGCTAAGTTATAGGAGTTCTCAGTGGTGATGGTGGTGTCAGCAGAGATGGGGATGGAAGAGGAGGTGGTGGCGGCGACTGAGCGGGTTGCAATTTTGTTGGGAATGACCACAAAGGTCAACAATGGTGATTCGTGGGTAATCTGTTGGGTTTCTATTAGGGTTTCAAATCTGGTGAGGGAAGTGGAATAGTTGAGAGCATGGAGAAGGGATTGTCTTGAATAACCTGGTTTGCATTCCCAATGTCTTACTGGGTTCCCAATTGTTTAAAATTCAAATTCAAAATATTGACGAACAATCTTCAAATTTGAAATATTAGGCTGAAGGAACATGTACATCAAGCTTTGTGAGGTTGTACCTCTTAAAATTCAGCCATAAAGCTTTACTTAGTTGTACATTTTGCAATAAAGTTGTTTTTAAGACTTTCCTCCTAAATGCTTTATTAAGGAGTATATATATATATATACATACATACATACTTACATACATACATATATATATATATATATATATATATATATATATATATATATATATATATATATATATATATATATTAACAGATGTTAAATTACAAACAGGTTTGGATTGCGGAATGATGCAAACTGAGATGACAGAAAACAACAGATTATAAACTAATCTAAGACTTACTCAGACTAGTTACAATGAACTTACTCACTAAGGTTCACTCACTGTTTTACAAGACATAGATAGACAGCTTTGAGATGGAACAACTTAGACACACTTGGCTATTCTATTCTAAGTTAAAAGCAGAACTTGCATGCATGAAAAACACACTTCCTTTGCAATGCACGTTCTTGATTTGTGGATGTCTCTCTTGATATCTCTAATTCCTTGGAAGTTTCTTTTATACTCACTCAGTGAATCTCAATGAAGTTTCTTCATTGGATGTAGAGAAAGTGGGAATGTCTTGCAAAAAGACAAGGATATTTTTCTGCACCTCTGACAAATCAGGATTTGTTTACTTGTTGCCGAATTTTTGTTTTTTCATTTTTGTCTCTATCGTCCAAAACTTTACCTTAAAGAGGAATGTCAACTTTAGACCTTTACTCTTCATGTAATGCTATTTTAATATAAGAAATGGTCTATCACCCATTTTAGATATCCCTTTTTGTCTTCATGCTTCAGAGCAGCTTTAGCAGAACTGGCAGATTCTGATTTTTCACTTTGTCTTGAGTTGTAGACTGATTTTGCGTTCAAGACTTTGCATGAGGACTTGGAAACAAATTCCATAATGTAAGAAACCTGTTCACAATGAAAAGGTTTTATTCTTAGACAACAGAACACTTAACTTGGGTCAAAGTTGTCCAACAGACATGAACCGCTTAGACAGTTTATGTCAAACCTGTCCAACAATTATAGACAACTTTGAAAATTTGCCAAGTTACAACAAATGTAACAGTGTAAACATACTTAGCCTGGTTTTACAAATCACTTATCAAATTTCAGTTTGGCATTAAAAAGCCTTAAATTCTCCATTTAAGTGTATCAATGAGGTTTGATAAATAATCTCCCCCTATGATAATGAGCAGGTTTGATTGAGGCCTTTTTGTGCCTAACAATCTCCCCTATTTGCAATATCCAGCCTAAAGCTCACTTTATCAGTTATCACTATATACATTTACATTACAATTACAAAGATGAAAATACAACGTAGAAGTAAAGTAAAAGATTTGTTTACATACAGTGAAACTAACTTAAAAAACACATGTTTACAGATGTACAACAAATGTACAATGGAATAGTGTATCTAATGTACAATGAAAGCATACAACTAATGTACAATGGAACTTCAACACTTTGGACTGTTGATGTTGGGAGCAGATAATGGCAAACCTGACCAACTGATGATTAGGTTCCATTCTGCATCTACACATCACTTTTAGATTGGGCTTTTTCCTTCTCAATCCTCTTTTCCAAATCATCAGCAGCTTTGAAAAGCTTTTCTTGTTCCAGACTTGCCATCATTTCTTTTATGGATTCAACAGCTTCCTCCTCTTCTCTGAGGAAGAAGAATTCTTGGCCAGCCGACTCTCCTCTTCTATAAAAGGCTGCTAACTCATTCCATATTGCCACCCTCCTTTTTGAGTGTTTGGCAAAAGCATCCATGAACCTGAAGGCAATGATCTGTTTGACACTAGCTTGAGGAAGATCTGAGGCTCTTTGAAAGCACATTTTCTTGGACAGTGGGTCCACAAAGAAAAGTCCAACCTCTGGATCTTCAATAAATTTTCCTTCAACAGGTTATACGCCTTGAGGCAGGCTGTGATCCCTGCCTTTGATCTAAGTGGTGTAGAAACCTTGTTCAATCAACTTAACTATTTCCTTAAGCTCTGAATCTTTCTTTTGCATTCTGGGCTTGATCTTAGGTTACAATTTTGAAGTACCTTTGATCAAATCATCTGGGATCAAGCCCAACCCTTTCACTTTTTCCATCAACTTTCTTACAAATGCCCTAACTGTTTTAGCAGTTTCAGACTTTGAACTGCTCAGGGCAACTGCAAGCTCAACCCATTCCCTATATCCCAACTTAGCTATATCAGCAGCTTCATATGTTTCCAGTTCAGGGCCATCAGCACCATGTCTTGTGATTTGAAGCTTCCATGGCTGATTTGTTTTTCTTGAGATGGGATTAGCTTTGACAATGGTTTCCTTGGCAACCCTTCTTTCAGCTACGTTGAAGAACTTCTTTCTTGCTAGGTTGTCAAAATGGAATTGAGTTCTTACTGATGAAAGGGTACAAGACACAGATTTACCTTGGTCACTAAGACCTTTGAGCTTTTCCCTTTCTCACTTTATTTTCCACTGTCTAATGACCCATTGACTGCCTCTTCCAACTTCCTTTGTACTACCAAGTATGACATTTTTACTTTCTTTGCCTCCTTGGCAGCCAAAGCTTGAGCAACTTTCATTGAGGTTGCTTCCTCTTTTTGTTACTCCAATATCTCAGTTTGCTCTTGTTTCCACTGATAATAGATTTCAATTGGAAATTTCATTTCTTTGGCTTAAGCCTTATCATATTTGAGCTGGAGCAGTTTCTCAGCCTCAGTGTCCAAAGCAGCTTTACCTTTTCCTTTTGCTGTTATGGATAAGACCATCTCAATCTCTTCCTCTTCCTATTATGTTTCTCGGATAAGCTGTCTTCGTTTGCTGGGTCTGTCCTCAAAAACAGGTTACTCCCACTTAGATGGTGCAGGGCTTAGAGACCTGACCTGAGTAGGCTCAGCTGTCCCAGAAAACATTGGATGTGCCTGCAGCATCACCAATTGTTATATGACATGCTGCTTGGCCAACTGAAGCTGACTTCTCCTTAGAGGGAGATGAAGATTTCTCCCCCTTAGACTTGGACTTTGAGGCAGATTTCTTTTCCCCCTTAGACTTGGTCTTTGAGGAAAATTTCTTCTCCCCCTTGAATGAGATGGAAAAGAGCCTTCAACATTAGTGCTACCTAAAGGAACAGATCCAACATGCTTGGCAGTAGCAGGTTTGGTAACAGGTTTAGAACCAACCAGGCTATGCACTAAGAAAGCCAGATTGTCCTTAACCTCAGCTAACTGGGTAAGGCAGGTTTCAAGAGAAGATGATTGAGATGTGGCAGTGGCTAAAAAAATGGAAATAGTAGCCCGGTCAGTGTCAATGAACATCAGACTCTTATGTTATGCTAGAGTAATATTGATAGATTCTTGCACATCTTCAAATCCTGATGCCACAGGGTTGGATAGAGATACCACTAAGGTATTCAAAGAGGCTAAAGTTGAGGGCTGTGAGACAGTACAGGTTCCAGCTACACTTTCTGTTGATTGGAAATGAGATAGAAAAGTGAGGTAGAGAGTTGTTGCAGCTGTGCGGCGAGTGCAAGCAGCTGAGAGGAGTAGTCAGGTTGTGGAGAGGGAGATGGAAAGGATGTCTTGAACGAATCAAGATGTCCTACAAGCTGTGCAGACACAGAGTCTGCAATTGTAGAAGGAAGACTAGTCATGCAATTTTCTAAAGAGTTAACCTTTTGATTGAGTGGATGGAGATGAAGGTGAAGATGGAGGAGTGGTAGGTTCACTTGGTCAGGGTAGGGGCACAGTGGAAAGAAGTTTCATGGCCTGTGCAAAGGTCAAGCGACCTAACTTAGAGGGATCAAGGATACCTTCAGCAGTGGCTAAACCTACTTAATGAGGTGAGGTGATGGGGGGAAGTTTGCCTTTCAGTGGCCACTGGGATTGTGACTCCTTCATCAAGGACATGGGTGGTTGTAACACCCTCGAACTAATCTCCAAGGCTACATAAATAACACGCCAACAGAGATATGATATAATAATCCGTAACTATTCCCAATATACACACACATGAAAACCCCAATAGTTTAAAACTTTAATTTATGTAATTAAGTCACTTTGGTTTAGCGTACAAAATATCTGAAGTATATATATACATTCCCCAAAACATAACTACCTCTACGGAAGGTATCTAACTCCACGAACACAGCAAAAGTAAATCTAGTTGGGTCTAGCAGGCCTACTAAATCTCTGGTCACCTGAGATACACACATATAAACACAGGTCTCAATAAAGCACAACAGTACATGCATGATAATATCTCGATAAAAGCTCGTAGTAAAACTCATAGTAATCTCATAAAAAGCTCAGTAAAAGATATTTCAAGTATTAATAGATAATCGTACAAATATCTCAGAAAAACGTGCAAACTCATCTGACTCTGAAGTCTCACTTACTCAAGTCTTGGTTCCCCGCCCGTCCCCAACCTTATGTTGGTACACCCTGTGTGACGATAGCAGTCTAAACGATCTGCGTTATGATTTAAGTAATATTCTGAATATTAACAAGTGTTATTGATATATATGTTTAATATGTGTTTGTCGGTTATTGATTGTGTGTTTGAACTTGATGTACATATTACAAGAAGTTCAAACATAAAAGTCAAAGAGTATGTCAAGCATAAGTTAAAACATAAGTTTCATCACGTAAGTGTTTAAGTGTATAGGTTAGATTCGAATTGCATAAAAGGATACATTCGAATCTGTGATAGATTCGAATGAGTCCTTAGATTCGAATAGGCTAGATTCGAATCTGTCAGATGGACAGATTCGAATGGGCCTTAGGCCAGATTCGAGGTTGGCCCACAACAGACTCGAATCAGGGCCTATAATTAGGGATAGACTCGAATCATTAGCAGACTTTTTGCAGAATTCGTGAGGAATTGAGCAAGAGGCGATCTCGAGTTTATCAGCTAGGTGAGTCCCGTTTAGGAGAGAATTAGTACGTAGGATCGTTCGTGTGTCGTTCGTTCAGCGTCTAATAGTCTCTGTGTTTCCGTTGGTTGAGAGTTGTCCGTCTGACCGTCAACGAGGATTCCGCACTCGTTAACGGATCCGCGTCTAGATAGATCTTGCAGTGGTAGACCTTACACCTTATCAACTTGAGACCCTAGAATCACAATATGATAACCCGACATTACTAGCAGAACTCACGGACCCCTTAAACCCATTTTCTAACTCTTCCCACGAGCTTCCCCCAACCCGATTAATCAATTAACATCATTTTATTATCATGGTACTAATGTAAGCGTTAATCCATAATACTGGTTCTACCCGAGACCTATACTAACATTCAAGCAAGCCAAAAGCTAATTGCAGAAATCTGGTAAGTCGTGACCACGCAAAAGGTCAAGACCACGAGAATAGTCATGATCACGAAAAAAGGTCGTGACCACGATTCTCGCAGATTTTCCCTGGTTCACTTAGCTTGTCCTCTGTTCTCCTCAACTTCGTTTTTTTGCCTTAAAACTCGAGTTTAGGTTGTTTTTAGCTCACAAATTTGCCTAGAAACATAACAAACACATATAGGCCCAACCCCAATAATTTGGTATTAATTATCATCTCAAAACCCATGCACTTAATGTTTGATTTCAAGCTTTAAGACTTACTTCAAGCTTCTTCAATGGAGGAGAAGGAAGAAGATGAAGGTTTAGAACTTCAATCCCAGATTAGAAATTGGTTTCTTGCTGCTGCAGCTTCTGGAAGTAACACACACACACACACACACACACACTTAGGGCTCTGGTTCGGGAGAAATGAAAAGAGGAAGCAAAGGAATGAACAATATATACATTTTAGGTTTAACTCGGTTTGACAACCAATATCCGCTGCCATTATCACAAAATCCAAATATATACCACCGGGTCCCAAATTAATTAATAATCACCAAAATTGAAATCTTTTATAAAAACTTAATCCCACAACCTGGTTAACTAAACCTACTTAATGAGGTGAGGTGATGGGGGGAAGTTTGCCTTTCAGTGGCCACTGCCACTGGGATTCTGACTCCTTCATCAAGGACATGGGTGGTTGTAACACCCTCGAACTAACCTCCAAGGCTACATAAATAACACGCCAACAGAGATATGATATAATAATCCGTAACTATTCCCAATATACACACACATGAAAACCCCAATAGTTTAAAACTTTAATTTATGTAATTAAGTCACTTTGGTTTAGCGTACAAAATATCTGAAGTATATATATACATTCCCCAAAACATAACTACCTCTACGGAAGGTATCTAACTCCACGAACACAGCAAAAGTAAATCTAGTTGGGTCTAGCAGGCCTACTAGATCTCTGGTCACCTGAGATACACACATATAAACACAGGTCTCAATAAAGCACAACAATACATGCATGATAATATCTCGATAAAAGCTCGTAGTAAAACTCATAGTAATCTCATAAAAAGCTCAGTAAAAGATATTTCAAGTATTAATAGATAATCGTAAAAATATCTCAGAAAAACGTGCAAACTCATCTGATTCTGAAGTCTCACTTACTCAAGTCTTGGTTCCCCGCCCGTCCCCAAGCTTATCAACTCGAGACCCTAGAATCACAATATGATAACCCGACATTACTAGCATAACTCACGGACCCCTTAAACCCATTTTCTAACTCTTCCTACGAGCTTCCCCCAACCCGATTAATCAATTAACATTATTTTATTATCATGGTACTAATGTAAGCGTTAATCCATAATACTGGTTCTACCCGAGACCTATACTAACATTCAAGCAAGCCAAAAGCTAATTGCAGAAATCTGGTAAGTCGTGACCACGCAAAAGGTCAAGACCACGAGAATAGTCATGATCACGAAAAAAAGTCGTGACCACGATTCTCGCAGATTTTCCCTGGTTCACTTAGCTTGTCCTCTGTTCTGCTCAACTTCGTTTTTTTGCCTTAAAACTCGAGTTTAGGTTGTTTTTAGCTCACAAATTTGCCTAGAAACATAACAAACACATATAGGCCCAACCCGAATAATTTGGTATTAATTATCATCTCAAAACCCATGCACTTAATGTTTGATTTCAAGCTTTAAGACTTACTTCAAGCTTCTTCAATAGAGGAGAAGGAAGAAGATGAAGGTTTAGAACTTCAATCCCAGATTAGAAATTGGTTTCTTGCTGCTGCAGCTTCTGGAAGTAACACACACACACACACACACTTAGGGCTCTGGTTCGGGAGAAATGAAAAGAGGAAGCAAAGGAATGAAGAATATATACATTTTAGGTTTAACTCGGTTTGACAACCAATATCCGCTCCCATTATCACAAAATCCAAATATATACCACCGGGTCCCAAATTAATTAATAATCACCAAAATTGAAATCTTTTATATAAACTTAATCCCACAACCTGGTTAACTAAACCTACTTAATGAGGTGAGGTGATGGGGGGAAGTTTGCCTTTCAGTGGCCACTGCCACTGGGATTCTGACTCCTTCATCAAGGACATGGGTGGTTGTAACACCCTCGAACTAATCTCCAAGGCTACATAAATAACACGCCAACAGAGATATGATATAATAATCCGTAACTATTCCCAATATACACACACATGAAAACCCCAATAGTTTAAAACTTTAATTTATGTAATTAAGTCACTTTGGTTTAGCGTACAAAATATCTGAAGTATATATATACATTCCCCAAAACATAACTACCTCTACGGAAGGTATCTAACTCCACGAACACAGCAAAAGTAAATCTAGTTGGGTCTAGCAGGCCTACTAGATCTCTGGTCACCTGAGATACACACATATAAACACAGGTCTCAATAAAGCACAACAATACATGCATGATAATATCTCGATAAAAGCTCGTAGTAAAACTCATAGTAATCTCATAAAAAGCTCAGTAAAAGATATTGCAAGTATTAATAGATAATCGAACAAATATCTCAGAAAAACGTGCAAACTCATCTGACTCTGAAGTCTCACTTACTCAAGTCTTGGTTCCCCGCCCGTCCCCAACCTTATCAACTCGAGACCCTAGAATCACAATATGATAACCCGACATTACTAGCATAACTCACGGACCCCTTAAACCCATTTTCTAACTCTTCCCACGAGCTTCCCCCAACCCGATTAATCAATTAACATCATTTTATTATCATGGTACTAATGTAAGCGTTAATCCATAATACTGGTTCTACCGGAGACCCGAGACCTATACTAACATTCAAGCAAGCCAAAAACTAATTGCAGATATCTGGTAAGTCGTGACCACGCAAAAGGTCAAGACCACGAGAATAGTCATGATCACGAAAAAAAGTCGTGACCACGATTCTCGCAGATTTTCCCTGGTTCCCTCAGCTTGTCCTCTGTTCTGCTCAACTTCATTTTTTTGCCTTAAAACTCGATTTTAGGTTGTTTTTAGCTCACAAATTTGCCTAGAAACATAATAAACACATATAGGCCCAACCCCAATAATTTGGTATTAATTATCATCTCAAAACCCATGCACTTAATGTTTGATTTCAAGCTTTAAGACTTACTTCAAGCTTCTTCAATGGAGGAGAAGGAAGAAGATGAAGGTTTAGCACTTCAATCCCAGATTAGAAATTGGTTTCTTGCTGCGGCAGCTTCTGGAAGTAACACACACACACACACACACACACTTAGGGCTCTGGTTTGGGATAAATGAAAAGACGAAGCAAAGGAATGAACAATATATACATTTTAGGTTTAACTCGGTTTGACAACCAATATCCGCTCCTATTATCACAAAATCCAAATATATGCCACCGGGTCCCAAATTAATTAATAATCACCAAAATTGAAATCTTTTATAAAAACTTAATCCCACAACCTGGTTAACTAAAAACCTCCTCGACGGTTCCACGTTTAACTCAAGAATTCGCCCAACTCAAATGTAATATTATAATTAATCCAATTAAATAATTCCACGAAACTTACCCAAAATTGGGATGTTACAGGTTCTCCCTACTTATAAAGATTTTGTCCTCAGAATCTAGTTCGAAGCAAATAGGTGCGGATAACGGCCACACATCTCTAACTCTGGTTCCCAGGTGGCACAGGTACCCATATGATGCTTCCATTTCACTAACACTAACGCCACCTCTTTGTTGCGTAGATTCTGCACCTTCCGATCTGTCACTGCCTCTGGCTGCTCCGCATACTGGAGTCTCTCATCGACCTCAATCTCTGATAATGGTACTCGCTGATCATCATTGGCCAAAAACTTACGAAGGTGGTTGACATGGAATGCATTATGAACGCTAGATAACATTAAAGGAAAATTCAGGCGATACGCCTGATCTCCAATCCTCTCAATAACCTCGAACGGTCTAATATAGCGCGGACCAATCTTACCCCACTTCCTAAATTGAATAATCCCCTTCCAGGGCGAGAGCTTTAACATGACAGTGTCTCCAACCTGGATCTCTAACTCTGACATCCGGCGATCAGCATAGCTCTTCTGTCGGCTCTGAGCTGTCCTGATCCGCTCCTGAATCATAGCGACCTTGTTGCTAGTCTCCTGTAAAATCTTTGTCCCGCTGATAGGACGCTTCCCAACCTCGCCCCAACACACCGGAGTCAAGAATTTTCGCCCATAATGTGTGCCTTAAACGGAGGCATACCGATAGATGCGTGGTAGCTGTTATTATAAGCAAACTCAACAAGAGACTAATGTA
The DNA here is from genome assembly GCA_020465985.1 of Centrapalus pauciflorus. NCBI lineage: Eukaryota > Viridiplantae > Streptophyta > Magnoliopsida > Asterales > Asteraceae > Centrapalus > Centrapalus pauciflorus. The sequence continues at coordinate 111,152 of JAANYP010009712.1, forward strand.
AATCACAGGTACCCCCAAAGTCAATAACACAGGCTCGAAGCATATCCTCCAGCGTCTGATTAGTCTGCTCCGTCTGACCCCCTGTCTGAGGATAATAAGTCGTACTAAGCTGAACTTGGGTGCCCAACTCTCTCTGGAAACTCTGCCAGAATCGTGACACGAACTAGCTATCTCTATCAGAGATAATATATCTTGTAACCCCATCTCTCGCTACAATCTCACTAACGTAAAGGTGAACTAAGTGATCCATCGATATGGTTTTACGAACGGCCAAGAAATGAGCGCTCTTCGTAAGCCGGTCGACGATAACCCAAATCATATTGTTCCTACAAACAGTCCGTGGAAGTCTCATAATTAAATCCATAGTGATGTCATACCACTTCCACTCTGGGACCTCTAGCGGCTGAAGTCTGCCATAAAGCTTCTGATGCTAGCTCTTAACCCTCAAACACGTCATGCACGCTTCAACATATTTTCTTACATCTCTCGTCATCCTCGGCCACCAATAATGAACTCTCAGGTGTCTATAAATCTTCATACTGCTTGGATGGATAGATAATCTCGATTTATGAGAATCGTCTACAATCAACTACCTCAAATTCCCTAGTCTGGAAACCCTAACTCGATCACGAAGTGTCATCAATCCCCTATCATCTCTACTCAACAACTGAAGCTGCCCGACTAATCTCTGTCTCTTTACACATTCCCTTCTCTCAACCCCTCTTCCCGAGCTAGCCGCAGACTATCAATTAGGTTCGACGTGACCTCCAATCTGGAAGCTCTAGATGTAACCGTCTGCTCATACGACCTCCTAATCAAGGCATCGACTACCACATTAGCTTTCCCTAGGTGGTACTGAGTATCACAATCGTAATCCTACAGGAGCTCCATGTTGCGCCTCTGTCTCATGTTCAGCTCCTTCTGGCTGAATAGATACTGCAGACTCTTATGATCGGTATACACTGACAATCGAGTCCCATAAAGGGAATGCTGCCATATCTTCAAATTAAAGACAATGGCGTCCAACTCCAAATCATGCACCGACTGACTCAGCTCATAGCTCCGCAACTGTCTTGAGGCGTAATCAATCACTTTACCTCTCTGCATCAGCACACACCCCAACCCAATAAATGAAGCATCACAATACAAGGTGAAATCGTCTAAACCCCTTGGCAATGCTAGAATCGGAGCCCTACACAGCCGATTCTTCAACTCTATGAAGGCACTCTCCTGCTCCTTAGCCCACACAAATGGCACAGACTGTCGCTTCAACATCGTTAGTGGCATTGCAGTTCGCGAAAAGGTCTCTATGAACTACCTATAGTACCCGGCCAGACCCAAGAAGCTGCGAACCTCAGGCATCGATATGGGCTGGCCCCAACTCATAATCGTCTCAATCTTCCCTGGATCCACCTACACCCCCGCACTCGTCACCACGTGCCCCCAAGAACTGCACTTCTCTCAACTAGAACTCACACTTAGAAAACTTGGTGTATAGCCTCTCTCTCAACAAGGTACTCAACATCTTCCTCAGATGCTGGTCGTGCTCCTCACTACTCCTCGATAGATCAAGATATCATCAATAAACACAATCACAAATCGCTAGAGCATCAGCGTATAGACACTGTTCATCAGGTCCATAAATGCTGCTAGGGCGTTAGTCAGCCCAAACGACATGACTAGGAACTCATAATGACCATATCTATTCCTAAATGCAGTCTTCAGCACATCCCAGTCTCTAACCCGCAACTGATGATACCCGGAGTGCAGATCGATCATAAAGAAATAGCTCGCTCCCTGAAGTTGATCAAATAGATCATCAATCCTCTGCAACGGATATTAGTTCTTCACTGTTACCCTATTAAGCTCCCTATAGGCTATACACATGTGCATCGTCCCATCCTTCTTCTTCACAAACAGCACTGGGGCTCCCCACGGAGAAGAACTAGCGTGAATAAACCCACGATCATACAGATCCTGCAGCTGCATCATCATCTCGCGCATCTCGGAAGGAGTTAACCGATAAGGCGTGCGGGCAATAGGCACTGCTCCGGGAACAAGGTCGATCCGAAACTCAACCTGTCGATCTGGCGGCAGCACCAACAACTCATCCGGGAACACATCTGGGAAATTTCTAACCACTGACATGTCGCCGACCTCCCTCTTCTCCTTCTTCGCATCTACTACATAAGCTAAATAAGTGGCACACCCCTTCGTCACATATCTCTGAGACCGTACCATCGATACAATGCTCATCTGCCCTCAATGCCTGTCCCCATACACGGTAGCCGACTATGATTCTGAAATAGGGATCCGAATCATCTTCTTAGAACAAAAGATATCCGTCTGGCGCATTGTCAGCCAATCCATGCCTATAATCACATCAAAACTACTAATCTCGATGGGCATCAGATCTACAAAAAATTGATGGTCGTCTATCTCTAATACACATTCCTATAGACCTAACTCACTAATACAGTACTACCATCTCTCGCTCAACAATAACAGGAACATGTAACTCAGATGAAGGCACAGAAAATAATCACAGAAAGATGCAGAAACATATGAACGATCCGATCCGGAATCAAACAAAAATAAAGACCCTGACTCTGACCCTGACAGATTGAAGACTGTCTCTCATCTCTTCCCTGATCTCGTCAGGCCTCTGAACTCTGACCCCACTGCTCGGAATATCTACCTTGTCGGCTGTCTCGGTAAAATCTTGAAGATCCCGAACTCTAAACCTGCCCCAATGATTCAACACGCTGTCTGTGGGGAGCCGGTTGCTACCGTTGCCTCTCAATATCACGCTCTCAACGGCGGGCATACTCCATAGCTGAAGAAAAAGTGGGGTCACGCAACATCCCCACAAACTCCCTGATGTCGGACCTCAGCCCCTCAATGAACATGCTGACCTTACGATCGTCGGTAGCCACCTGATGTTGCGCAAACTGAGCTCTGTCATTGAAGACATCTATATACTCATGGACCGTCATGGCCCCCTGCTGCAGATGAATGAACTCCCGCTCTAACTCGCATCTCGTATCCTTGGGGCAGTACTGCAGCTCAAACTCGGTCCTAAACTCCTCCCATGACATCAATTCCTCTGGCGCTCACCACAGAACTCCACCATCGTAACGCTCCTCCTTTCAGAAGGTAGAAGGCATAACTCACCCTATCTGCTCTATCCACATGGGCTATACGGAATGCTGCCCCGATCTCGCGCAACCAGTCAATTGCCTTTGAGTCACTGACTCCACCAAAGAACTCAAAAGGATGACCCGTCATGAAATCCTTAAAGGACCCTCGCATCGAATGGCTAGAAGAACCACCAGCCCCCAAACTCTGCCCTTGCTTCGGCGGGGGTAACACACCCTGACCCCTGCCCACACCGTGCACTGGAAAGCACTCATCAAATAACTGGCCTATCACATAATAGAGGTCTGCGGACACACTCAATACCCCTAAAATCAACACCCTAAGGCCTGATGCCCTCATGGTCCATAATAACCTGCGCAATAAGAATAATAACACATATCAACAATACAAACTCTATGCACTACTTCTTTATCACCGTGGTTTAAGCTTAAGCATCCACTAGATACTTAATCTCTTAAACCTAGGCTCTGATACCAAGCTTGTAACACCCTTGAACTAATCCCCACTTCTACATAAATAACACGCCAACAGAGATATACTATAATAATACCTAACTATTCCCAATATACACACACACGTGAATACCTAATAGTTTAAAACTTTGATTTAAATAATTAAGTCATGGAAATCCCTGGTTTAGCGTACATGATATCCGAAGTATATATATACAGTCCCCAAAACATAACTAGCTCTACGGAAGTTATCTCACTCCTCGAACACAGCAAAAGTAAACCTACTTGTGTCCAGCAGGCCTACTAGATCTCTAGTCATCTGGGATACACACATATAAAGACGAGTCTCAATAAAGCGCAACAGTACATGTATGATAATATCTCGATAAAAGCTCGTAGTAAAACTCATAGTAATCTCATAAAAAGCTCAGTAAAAGATCAAGCAAGTATTAATAAATAATCATAAAAATATCTCAGAAAAACATGCAAAGTCACCTGACTCTGAAGTCTCACTTACTCAAGTCTCGGATCCCTGCCCGTCCCCAACCCTTTCAACTCGAGACCCTGGATTCACAATATGATAACCCGACATTACTAACATAACTCACGGAATCCTTAAACCCATTTTCTAACCCTTCCGACGAGCTTCCCTCAACCTGATTAATCTATTAATATCATTTTATTTTCAAGGTGCTAATGTAAGCATTAATCCATAATACAGGTTCTACTCGAGACCCGAGACCTATACTAACATTCAAGCAAGCCAAAAGCTAATTGCATGAAATCTGATAAGTCGTGACCACGCAAAAGGCCATGACGACGAGAAAAGTCGTGACCATTGATAGGATCAAATCACCAAAGATTAACTAGTTTGAATAAATCAGAGTTAAACCAATAATCTCGTTTTGAATCAAAATCCAATTAAGAAGTTTGCGGAATAACACTTAATTATTTTATGAAAACTTTCAGAACAGTCAGAACAGAACAAGTAAGACAGAAAACACTACAAATATCAAAACCTTTTGTATTAATAACCACTGATTACAAGAACCTCTAATATGTTTGATTAGACGAAGAACACAGATTGTCTTGGGGTTTTACAACATTAGAGGCTTGAGAAAACTTAAACAGAATACGAATTACACTTTAATTTGCTGATTACTGATTTTATAAGAAAGACTTAGTCTATCTCTATTTATAACCTTCTGATTTAATTCCTTAACAAACTGTGATTTCCCTTGAGTAGATATCTTCAGAAGATCTTCAAATCTTGATATCTTTATCCCTTCCTGATTTATAGCACTTTCTGTTATCATCTCTTGAAGCAGCTTGAACTTTATCTCTAGCAGCTTGAAAATTTTGAACTAGCAGCTCGAGATTCTTGAACTAGCAGCTTGAACTTTGTAATTACACAGAACTACTACTAACAGTTTGAGAAATCCTAACTAACAGCTTGACATACTTAGTTTATTTACGAACAATCTCCCCTTAACATAAATTCTTAACTAAGACTTTAAGTTTCTTTACAAGTTCAAAAATAAGAAAATATTTACAAAGTAAAACTCTTATGTACAAACTAAGGCATCCAAAAACTTACATAGTTATAGTTGTGCAAGTTTCTGCCTTAGAGCATTTATGAAGTTTTTTTTCAACTCTTCATTATCACCATTTGTCTTCACTGAAATCATCTGATGTAGCCATTCTTTTAGAATGTTGAGAAATTCAATACCATAGAACCTGTTAGATCCATTTGGCAGTTTGAGTCTATATGTCATTGATTTTTTTATATAGATCAACATGTACAATCTTCTTCTCCTTGGCAGCCTCTATTTCTGATCTTGAAGATTCTGGTTCCATGATGCTTTGAAGACCTGTCATAAAGTTCTGAACCCATACAATTGGAGATCTAGAGTGACTAGCCTTCCCAATATTGTACATCTGAGTCAGCTCTTCCCTTGTCATCCTTTGAACAATCTGAAACAGGTTCTTATATTCTTCATCTTTACCAACTTCTCTTTTAACCACAAAATGACGTACCAATACAATGTTATCCAGTGACTTGGCATACCATAAAGTAATTAGTGGTTTTGAAAAATCATGCTTATCCATTGATTTCTCTATCTGCATGCCCTTCTGCATTTGCTGTTCGAAAATGAACTTCTAAACTTTATCAAACTTTGCTGAAATATTTCTTTTGGATGAGGCACAACAATAGTTTGAGAAGGTTCCTTGAACTATTCAGGGGCTTTGGCTTTAGCAGTGGCTTCATCATACAAAGCCTGAAGTTTCTCTGTAGTCCATGACTCTGCAATACCCCTTGGAACTCCAGAGTTTGAAGAATGTACTTGCCAATTTATTAGAAATATTTTGTGTTCTGCCTTTGAATGCCTTGTTGGCCTTTTCCTCTTCTTTTGCCCCTCTTTGACCACAAACCCATGAAGATGCTCACTAAGGGTTTCATCATCACCCATAGAAACTTGAGCTTGTTGATCAAAAGCTTGGTCTTGTTCTTTTGCAAGCCTTCTAGCAAGTTCAGCATCAACAGCAACTTGAGCCTATTTAGAAATAAACATTAGCCTTGGCTATTCAATTAAAATTCCTTTGCCTTCGCCTGAGATTATTGAGGATGCTCCTTACTTCCCTTCATTTATTAGAACACCACCTGGCCTTTTAATTTGAACAGCTTGAACTTCTGAACTAACAGTCTGAGAAACTGGTGGAACTGTTGGACCAGAAGTTGGAGCTGCCAGAGATGAACTTGGAACTGCTTTGACTGAGTGTGGGAACTCTTGATTCTCCCCCTTTTAGGATGCATTGGTTTCATCAGAAGGACTAAAGACCTTTGCTAACAGGGTTTGAATCTGCTTATCTTGTTGCATAATCTTGGTACCATAGAGCTTCAACCCTTGCTGAAATTAGGCAAGCTTTTGTTGTTGGACTAATGAGAGCCGTTGGAGAGCAAAATTTTGTGCCCCCTGTGCAGCAATAATGGACTTGTAGTGTTCCGAAATGGCTACAACAGGTTTCAAATATGGAGTCGTCAAAATCATTAGTTGCAGACTGGCCTCAAGATCTTCAAATGACAAAGGTATTTGAGAACTATCACTGGCACCAATACCAGATGTACTAGTAGCACCTAGGCCCCTCTGTTCTTGGTACTGGGGACTTCCAGAAGGTGCTTGCACACCCTCCATTGCCATGGGTGTGGTCTTAGTGATGTTAGATATGTCATGTGCCCCTTGTGCAGAAGCATCAGTAGTTCCAGCCACAAATCCCCTATAAACATCCTCAAGAGGGACTGTGGAGGTATGTCCAAAAGAAGGTTCAGAATGGATATTTGTATCATGGGGAGTGGGTTGGGATCTTGGGGGTGAAACAGTAATGGGGTGGCTGAGCCTACTCAGGATCCTCTCCCCTGTTTCTTGGAATGATGTTCAACATTGCTTGATGCAATGAGACATCAATAGCTTGAAAATTTACACTCTATTTTAAAAGTCTTTTTACAGTTTGTAAAGAATGCTTATGAGAAACATGTATCCTCTTATGTATATTTAAGGAGTTGCAAGATTTTGCAATTATTCTTGCTAAGAATCGAGGATACATAAAAAATTTCCCATCCTTCAAGGCCTGATGCCTTAACATTCCTTGAAAAATCATATTTGAAAAATTGAACTGTTGGCCTTTTGATTAGCAAACTAAAGCAGTTGCAATATTTGACGAAAATTCAGACCAACCAGTTCTCTTTGGACTTAGACACTGTTGAATATATGGATAAGGTATTTCCATTTGGGGCCAAAATTCGCTTTGAAAAAAGTAAATGTATCCACTGGTCCCCTATACCATATCTCAAATAAACCTTCACGCATAGGAGTTTAAAGGAAGATCATTTATACCTTCAGCATCTTGCAGTTGCAAGTGCTGTCGAATGGAGTCCTCAGAGATGATGACTGATTGACCATCGATGGTAGACACAAGAGAAGTGACTCCATCGTTTATATTTTGACATTCGTTGTTCGATAACTGCTCTATGTGCGATACATAAATTGTAGGTTTTACTGTTAGAGTGTAGTAGATAGATGAAATGCGAAGAAAGTCCATCATCTGGTGAAATGGTTGCAGTACCGCATGCTTTAGGGTGTCAGGTAGGCAGTTGTGGTCTTTGACGAAGTCCATTGTTGCTCAAGAACGAAAAGATTTAGGGTTTTGCTTGAAGAGTAGGGTGTCGTGAAGAGAGGGAATTTGAGAGCTCTAGTTTGATATTGTGAAACTGGTAGTTGTAATTGAAAGAAACTGAGACTTTTAAGGGTTTTAGGATTAAAATATCTAGTCCCGCGTTCAAATTCCTTGGAAATGACTGAAATGCCCTGCACACCTAACAGATCAAGTGAAAACAACTAACAGTTCGAGAAAATACACCAGCAGCTTGAGAATATTCTCAAGCTGTTAGTTATAAATAGAGCAATTTTTATTTAAACAGTGCCTCCCCCTTAACTATACACATAATACAAAGAATTTACACAATTTACAAGAGATTTTAATTAAAAGAGATTAATCCATGTCTACCATACCAATATTTGAAACCAGAAAAGTGAATCTTCCTACATCAAAAGGTTTTGAAAAAAGATCTACTAACTGATCATCAGCATGAATTTTGGTAACTTGAATTAACTTCTTTTCGTTACAATCCCTTATAAAATGAAATATCTATATGCTTAGTTTTGGGAAACTTTATATGATTTTGTACAATACTTATTGCACTTGAATTGTCAATATAGATAGGAGTAGATAGAAAGTTCAAACCATAGTCTCTTAGTTGGTTCTGAATCCACATAACTTGAGAGCAACAGCTAGCAGCTACAACATATTCTGTCTCAGTGGATACTGTGGGTTGCTTCTTGCACTGCCAAGAGACTAGTCTTGCTCCTAGATATTGACATCCTCCAGTTGTTGACTTCCTGTCTATATTGCAGCCTCCATAGTCACTATCAGCATATGCTATTAATTCAAGAGGAGAATCCTTAGGATACCATAGGCCCAATTTGGGTTGGCCTTTTAGATATCTAAAGGACCTCTTAACAGCAAACAGGTGTGATTCCTTTGAAGCACATTGAAACCTGGCACAAACACAAACAGCAAACATTATATCAGGTCTAGAATATGTTAGATACATAAGGGAACCTATCATAGATCTATACAAATGTATGTCCACATCTACTCCTTCTTTATATGCTTCAAGCTGCTTGTGAGTGTCCATTGGAGTGCTTGCAATCTTTGTATCCTTATACCCAAACTTCACCAGAATATCATTCACATACTTTGACTGACTGATGAAGAAACCAGATGCCTTCTGCTTGACTTGCAATCCTAGATAAAAAGTTAATTCTCCCATTGAACTCATCTGAAACTTCTTGTGCATCAAAGTCTCAAATCCCTTGCAAAGCATGTCATTGGTTGATCCAAAGATGATATCATCAACATATATCTGAACAAGTAAGATCTCTGTTTTGATAGTATTTGTGAACAATGTCTTGTCTAAAGTACCTCTCTTGAACCCATTCTGCAGTAAGTAGGAAGATAGAGTTTCATACCATGCTCTACGGGCTTGATGTAACCTAAAGGAATGCAGACTTCACATCTATTTGATGCACTTTGAACCCCTTGTAGCTTGCATAGGCTAAGAATAGTCTGATAGCTTCAATCCTTCCTACTGGAGCAAAGACATCATCATAGTCTATTCCTTTTCTTGAGTATAGCCTTGAGCTACTAGCCTTGCGTTGTTCTTGATCACTATGCCTCTTTCATCCTTTTTGTTCCTGAATACCCATCTTATGCCAATTGCCCTCTTCCCATTAGGTAATTCAACCAGTTGTCGCACATTCTGAATCTTGAACTGTAGTAGCTCTTCTTGCATTGCTTTAATCCAAGATGGATCCTACAGTGCCTCAGATGCCTTCTATGGTTCTAGCTGTGACATGAAACTGGCATGTTCAAATGCAGCTAAACTGAATTCAGGCACTTCTTCTTCAGAAAGAGTTGTTTCCTTGTGGATCGTCTTCCTTGTCTGCATAGGTGTGCTTGGATCTCCCATGATCTGACTAAGTGGATGATATTTTTGAATCCTGAGTGTAGGTTCACTTTCTACCTGAACTGTGCTTCCTAGGTTGGTGTCATCACCTTATGCACAACTTGATGATTCTGCTTCAAGAGTAACAGTTTGATCTAGAGTTGGGACTGCTTCCCTTTTTTTGCGGAACTGTTACTTTAGGATGTGGGACTGGTACCTCAAACTCAGGACTTTTGTCTTGTTGATCATCCAGGACCCCAGGAGGGTCACAAGTAAGAAGTGGTAGAATGGTGTATTCATCCCAACTATCAGAATCTTCATTAGTTTGAGTCTCTGTGCCAACAGTCTGAACTTTTGTGCTGGCAATATGAGGATTTGTACTCACATTGTTTCCAACTTTCCTGCAGAATACTCATCAAAACTCAAAGAATTTTTTAGTATATCTAAATCAAACATTCAATCAGGACCAGTGACTTTAACATTTGCAGTGTTTTCATTAAACTCAACATTGGCACATTCTTCAACAATTTTAGATACACTATTATAAACTCTATAAGCTTTTCTATGTGTAGAGTATCCTACAAAGAATTCTTCCTCGGACTTATACTCAAACTTTCCTAAGTGAGTTTTAGTATACAGGATAGTGCATGGACAACCAAAGGGTTTTAGGAAGTTAACTAAGGGAATCCTATGGTGAAACAACTCATATGGAGTTTTCCCTTGTGACTGGACAACTTGGACCCTATTTAGAACATAACAGGCTGTATTAACTGCCTCTGCCCAAAAAGTCATTGGCAATTTGGAGTCAGCTAGCATGGTCCTAGTAGCTTCTATTAATGTTCTATTCTTCCTTTCAACTACACCATTTTGTTGTGGTGTTCTAGGTGCACTATACTGTTTTTCAATTCCTTTTGACTCACAGAAACTGTTTAGTTCATAATTTTTAAATTCAGTTCCATTGTCTGACCTGATCACCTTTACTTTTAAGTTAGATTGGTTTTCAATTTTTAGAATAAAGGATTTAACTAACTCAGCAATCACATCCTTAGTCCTAAGAAAATAGACCCATGTAAACCTTGTCAAATCATCAACAATGTCTAAACAGTAAGCTCTTTTATCCAAACTCAAAATAGATGTTGGACCAAAAAGATCCATATGTAGGAGTTGTAACGCAATTGAGATGGAATTTACTTCTTTGGCCTTATGAGAAGTTTTGTGTTTCTTGCCTTTGAGGCAGGCTACACAATGATCATCACATATGAACTCCTTTTGTGGTAAACCTCTTACCAAATTATTTTTGACTAAAGCATTCATAGATCTGAAGTTCATGTGACACATCCTTCTGTGCCAAAGTGCAAACTCATTAGTTGATGCTTTAGATATTAAACAGCTTAAAGTATTTGTAGAATATACTTTTTCAGTGTCCAAACAGTACACATTGTCCTTTCTTGGTGTTCTAAGTAAAATAAGATTTTCAGGTATTTTAAAATCTTTGGATAGGATAATGCACTCAGAGTCTGTGAAGAGAACAACACTCATTTTGTCACATACTTGAGACACACTTAGTAAATTATACTTCAGCTGTTCAAAATACAATACATCATTAAAAGTCATGTTTCCTGCTTTGACAATACCTTTACCTGTCACCTTACCTCCTTTGGAGTTTCCTCCAAATGCAACATATCCCTTCAAAGCATTTGAAATTTGACAAGCACTAAGAATTGTCTGTCATGTGCCTAGAGCAGCCACTGTCCACATGCCATCTTGTCTTATGTTGGTTCCTGTAGTTGCCCTGCACAAATAAAAGCTCAGTTAGTAGTGGAGTAAACACAAACCGAGCTAGTTTTGGGTTGACCATGTGCATTAACATAAGTAAATATGTTTTGTGTCTTTTTGTACTTAGTAATATCCACTGGTGGATTATGTGAGGAGTATTTAGTTATAACATAGGTTTCCAGTTGTTCTTTCTAACAGTTCCAGATTTTGCCTAGCAATTGGAACTGTATTTTGGCCGTTAACAGTTTCAGATTTTACAATACCAGTTCCAACTTTTGGCTTAACAGTTCCAGATGTTACATCAGCAGTTGGAACTGTGTTTTTGCCTTTATCACACCGTGCCTGTATCACACTTTGTTTAGGTTTATTTAAAGCTTCTTTTCTTAGTACAGGCTGCTATTTGTTGACCTTTACAAGCCTGTGGTCAACTATGTGCTTTGGAACTGGTGTGGCAGGTTTTGAAGTCTATAAAACTTTTGGCTTTTGTAAAACAGATTGTTTTTGAAAAACAGTTGGTCGTTCAAAAGTTGGCTTGTAAAGACAGTGTTTGGCCAAATGGTTTTTCCTGCCACAGTGAAAACAACTTTTGACTGTTTTGATTGGAGAACCAGATCTATGTGACCAGAACTGATTCTTGTTCCTTTGATTTTCCCTCACCTGCTGTTGTTTAGGGAACTTTTGTACACCATGCTTTTGGCATGTGCACACTGGAACATTTTTACCTTTTTTACCTACTTTGGAAGAAGAAGTGAAACTACAGTTAGAAGATACAGAGACATTTGAAGCATGCATGTGTTCACCATCTTCTCTTTACCTTTTAAACTGTTAGGCTTATTTTTCATGTTGTTGGTTTCTACCTTCTTGTTGTTGGTTCTAATAACACCCTTACTCTCTCTGTTGGATGTATTTACCTTAATAGGGTTAGAAACTGGGGTTATTATGGGTACACTCATGGTTTTATGATTACCCTCTTCTTCCTCATCATCACTGTCTACATCAGTAAACAGTCCATCTACCAACTCAGGCTTATCCTCAAGGACAGGATCTACATTCTGCACCTTCCCATCTAGGGGTTCACTCACAAGCCTATTAGCAACTTCACTCATTAGATGAATGTATTTGTTATTATAAGGAGGTGGGTGGCATTGTATCCTATTCCTTCCTTTGGATTTAGTTGAGACTTTACCCTATCTTTGAACTGAACTTCCATTGGGTGTTCTAACTTCTGGTTGGCTAACTTGAAGTTACCTATATCAATGTTTATACTTTCTACTTTCTTGTTAGCTTCCAGCTTCCTTTTTTCAGCCTCTTCTAGTTTCTTATTAAGGGTCTCTATCTTCTCTTCAAGTTCCTTTTTCTCCCACTTATGATATGTCCTGTCATGTCCCATCTGAATCTCATTATCTTTATAGTCATTGATCTGGTTTTCAAGATCCTCTATTGCCTGCATATACTCATACCTCCTCTCTTCCATCTTACTTAGAGTTTTACACATGCTTTCATTATGGTCTCTGTACTTTTTAACCATATTTTTGCATGCTTGGGAGCAGAGTTTAGCATTTACCTTAGATGGTAAATCAGTGGAAGTGGCACTTGTAGTTTCTGCCATAAGAGCTTGATTCTGATACTCTTCTTCTGTCTGGTCACTCCAATCAAAAACATTGTCCTCTTGTGAAACAAGAGCCTGTGCAGCTTGTGTCTGACTGGTCTTTTCGTTCTTGGCTGCTGTTGACTTTGTGATCTACACTCTCTAGAAAAGTGTCCAAGTTTGTGACACTTGAAGCACTCAACCCTTAATTTTTCAAAGGCTAGCTTGCCTTTTGATCTTGCTTGAAAGTTTGTTCTGCCAGTCCTTTGAGAAACCTCTTAGCCCTCATTGTCAGAATGGCATGTTGCCACTTTAAATCCATCTCCTCTAGATCATCTGGATGGATTTGTTCTAGATCCTCAGGATTGAGGGTAAACAATCCATCACTTGCAACAAATGACTCATAGTTGAGCTCAGAGGAGTTGCCATCAGAACCTGCAAAAGAATCATATCAGTTTAATTTATCATTAGATGCAGATGATAATAGAGCAGTGTTTGATTATAAGAAAAGGTTTTCTTTTTATTCTTTATTTTAGACTCAAACACTCTCAAGCTGTTGTAGAGATCATCCAACTCTATTTCATTTAGAGTGTCCTTTGTTTTCCACTGTGCAGCATACACAGTCCACTCTTCACCAAGAGACCTAAGGAATTTTCTGTTTACCTCATCTTGGTCCAGGCTAACCTTAACACTCTCCAACTCACCTATCAACTTATTAAACCTATCAAAGATTTTAGCAAGGTTTTCATTCTTTCCACTAGTAAAATTCTCATACTGCTGCTTTAGAAGATCTTTTTGGATTCTTTTTGTGCTAGCATCCCCAACAAATCTTTTCTCTAAAGCAAGTCATAGAGAATGAGCAGTATAAAACTTTTTAAACTGATGTTGATAAGCATTAGGTATAACTATTTGTAAAATAGTGAGAGCTTTGACTTCATTTATTCTAGCCTTCCTTTCAATCTCAGTTTTAGGAGGTTTTCTTTTAGGTTTGCCTATAGCATCTAGTTCAGGGTCAACTGCAAGAGGATTTTCAACGGCATCCCATAGGGCATAATCAATAAATTGAATGTGCTGCTGAATCCTGAGTTTCCACATCTCGAACTCATTGGGTTTGAGCATAGGCACTTTAAGTCCTTGCCCAGATCCACTACTGCTGCCATCAAACTCCATTGCAGAAAAAGCTTTAAAAGATATAGATATTTAAAAACGAAAGTTTCTGACTTTGAAAACAAAAAAAAAAAAAAAAACGTTTGGCACTGATACCACTGGAATAAATCAGAGTTAAACCAATAATCTCGTTTTAAATCAAAATCCAATTAAGAAGTTTGCGGAATAACACTTAATTGTTTTAAGAAAGCTTTCAAAACAGTAAGAACATAATAAGTAAGACAAAACACTATTAATATCAAAACCTTTTGTATTAATAATCACTGATTACAAGAACCTCTAATCTATTTGATTAGACGAAGAACACAGATTGTTCTTGGGGTTTTACATCCTTAGAGGCTTGAGAAAACTTAAACAGAATACGAATTACAATTTCAATTGCTGATTACTGATTTTACAAGAAAGACCTATTCTATTTGTTTTAACCTTCTGATTTGTTTCCTTAACAAACTGCAATTTCTATTGAGTAGATATCTTTAGAAGATCTTCAAATCTCGATATCTTTATCACTTCCTGATTTATAGCAGTTTCTGTTATCATATCTTGAAGCAGCTTGAACTTTATCTCTAGCAGCTTGAACGTTTTGAACTAGCAGCTCGAGATTCTTGAACTAGCAGCTTGAACTTTGTAATTACACAGAAATACTACTAACAGTTTGAGAAATCCTAAATAACAGCTTGACATACTTAGCTTATTTCCCAACAACCATGCAAAAGGTCATGACTACGAGAAAAGTCGTGATCACAAAAAAAGTCATGACCACGACTCTCACAAATTTTCCCTAGTTCACTCAGCTCGTCCTCTCATGTAACATCCTCAAAGTTATTTTATTGTAATTGGGCTAATTAAGTGGAAAATTTACAATTAAGTTGAATTTGAGTAATTATTATGTATTTGGGTTATTTAGAAGTTTGTTGTTAATTTAAGAAAATTTGAACTCGGAATTATTATTAAGGAGTATTATGAATGATAAAAGTTAATAATGATAAATTTAAGAATAAATCAGTATTTTATGGAACCGGTTAAGTTGAGGGGTGAAATGTGCAAAAATGATTAAAGCTGAATAAAAGGGCTAAAAGCCATTCATTTTCATATTTCACTCTCTCTCTACAATCTCTCTCTAGAAGTTCTCTCTACATCTCTCTAAGATATCTCACAAACCGACCGTCGGATTTTCGAGAATTTTACGTCAACGGAAAGATCTCGTGGAGTACAACAACAATATACAAACGGATTTTTGATTTCATACGAATTGAGGTAAGAATCAACACTTTTAAGTTTGTTGTTTCGGTTTTGAAGAACTAGAATTTCGAATCTGTCATTTTATGTAAATTGAAGCTTGTTTTGCTTGAAATATTGCTGGAATGTGATAGTATATGCATAGTAGAACCGAATCTAGGTATCACACATGATATATCAGTGATTTTAGGCCATAGAATGATGGATTTAAGCTGAAATGATGAACAGACTCGAATATACCAAGAACAGAGTCGAAATGCAAGAACAAACTCGAGTTTGGTGCTAGATTAGAGTGTGTACCATTAGATTCTAAGGGGGGGTTCGAATCTATGCCTAGATTCGAAGTGAGGTTCGAATCTATGCCATAGGGTTTGAATCTATGCCATATGGTTCGAATCTAGTGATTAGATTCGAAGGTAAGCCCCTTAAATTCGAGTTTAATGCCTAAAATTGAGAAATCTACTCTCTAAACTCGTGTAATTTAAATGGAACTAATAAACAACACATAAAATGATAAGGGTTACTCAAAGGACAAGATGTAAACTTGAAATGGGTTTAAACTTAGTTGTAGTTCGAATTTGGACATAGACCCGAAATAGGAAAAATGTTGCAAAACTTACGAAATTTGGTTTTATGATTTAAACGATTATTGATATGAAGTATTGTTGTAATTAATATAACAGGTCCCTTGTGGTGTTGTTTAACCCACAGTGGGGTACTTGGTGGATCCGGTTGAAAGCCCGTGGAGAAATAAAAATTTGGTTAAAAGTTTAATTACGCACCCACTGTGAGTACCTTTGATTTTAGCATGTTTACATCTGCTTTATGTTTGCTAGGCCTGCTGAGGCATGTTGTTTCACTTTCGTTTGACACTCTACTAACTTGCGTATATATAATGATGCACATTCACATTTGCTGCATGTCCTTTCTTTTGTTGTGCATCCTGTTGATGTCGATGGACCTGAGTGGTCGCATCTGTACTCTGATGTTACTGTGCTATATGAGCCAAGAGTTTGACACCTCTATGGCCAGGATAGACAGTATGACATCCCCGATGGTATGTTTGCCTCAGTTTGGTGGGTTTTTCTTAATGCCGAGTGTGTCAGCTCGAAGGGGCTGCGGGCTCAGGTTTGCGTACCTTGGGTGCGTGTGGAGTATACGGTATGTGTTACCGCGGTTACTCTGGGTGGCATCATAAAGATTTGTTGAATGCGTAAAATCATATGGTATTCACTAAGCAATCGCTTACCCTTTTAGTTGTTGAATTTTTGTAGGAAAAGGGAAGTCTTCTGCTGGACCTTCTCGTTAGGCCATTTGAGAAGATTTGGAAGAAATCTGTTACTTAATCGGTATTTATGTTGTGGAACAAATGTTATAATATGTTTGGGATGATTGTAATAATTGTATTTGGATATGTAGACTTAGATATGGTACCTTGTAGCACCATAGGGTGTTTGACACTTTTGCACTACTTTTATTTTATGTTTTTAATGCTTCCGCACAAAAATCTAGGTTATCAGATCATTATGTATTGTTTGATGGTGATTAAATCCTGGGAGTTTGTAATTGGTGGTTGTTGTGGCAAGGGTGTCACAACGAGATGGTATCAGAGCAGTAGTTTGAGATTCAAGTGTCCGTGAGGTCTTGATCTCAAACATTAAGTGATGATATGTAGTGAATTTAGGAAATGATCTGAACTAAGATAGGCTATGATCTAGTATACATAAGAGATTGACTATCATACGGGACAATTAGGTGGTGTCTTCAAATAAATGACATGTTACTAAACAAGTTATATATTTTGTATTTCAGAACATGTCTGGAGGAGGAATGACACCAGAAGAGACGAGAGAAATGATGCTAGCCATGATGGCTGAGCAAAATCGGATGATACAAGACCAGCTTTGGGCTCGAGATGAGGCCGAAGCTAAACGAAGAGAAGATAAGAGGAAGAATAAGGAAAGAGAGAGAAACAATGATGAACAAGATGACAATATTGGTTCATCTAATAAGCCCAGAAGTTGTCGGTTTAAGGATTTTAAGGGAAATGGAGCAGTTGAGTTTAATGGACTGGGTGATGCTGTTGCTGCGCTGGAATGGATAACAGCCACAGAACGGACATTCCGAATCAGCGATTGTGCTGAGAAGGACATGGTCCGTTTCGCTACTGCCATGTTCACCAAAGACGCAATAATGTGGTGGAACTCGATGGTGAATGCATTTACAATGGAGAAGGTTGCTGTAATGACATGGGCTGAGTTTACCGAAATCTTCACTCAGCAATACTGCCCGGCCGATGAACGCCGAAGGCTAGAAGCTAAGTTCATGACACTAATCCAAGGGACTAAGCCTGTGTCTCAATATGCGGTAGAGTTCACGAGACTAAGTTTATTTGCACCTCATCAGGTCGATACAGAAGAAAGAAAAGTGACCCGATTCGAGGTAGGTCTTGATTTGGAAATCCGAAGAGTGATGAGCAACGTACGCTATCCCACATTTGCTGGTTTACTGGAAGCCGCCAGAAATGTGGAACAGATTCTAAGTATGTCTGGATATGTGATGGGGTCTGCTGCTGCTTCTGCTAACCCAACTCAACCCTCACCACCGAAACGTCAGCGTGAAGGAGACTACTCCGGTTCTGTACGATCATCGCAGTACTCGCCGCAACAGTCATTCCGTCGACAGTCTAGTTCTTCGGGTCGTGCTCGAGCGTACTCTATCAACACCGAGCCACAGTACTGCAATAAATGCCATATGGAACATTTCGGCAAGTGTACCAAGGGACGTGCATGTTTTTGCTGTGGAGAATTGGGTCACTACCAAAATGAATGCCCAAGGAAGGGAGATGCTTGCCATAAGCGTGGTGTATGGGGACACTACAGTAGGAATTGCAGGAGGAACGATCCAGCTGCTGCTGCTCCATCTACAACACGATCATCGGGAGGTTCAAGTGGTGGTTCAGTCAACCGCCGGAACCAGTCACAAAGGGGACAGGTTAGTGCATTTCAGATTATCGCGGAAGAAGCTAGGGAAAACCCGGAGATGGATGCGGGTACGTTTATAAGTTAAATTTTTGCTTGCATTAGTAATGTTTAATTCTGATGTCAATAGGTCTTTTGTGTCTACTGTTTTGTACAACGAATAGTCATGACACTGTTTAAGTTACTTGCTATAATTGACATAGAAACTACTAGTAACACTCTAGCCGAATTAGAGTACTTATATCGTAACTGCACTTTAGAAATTGAAGATGTAGTCTTCGATTTGGATCATACTCCGATTGCATTTAGTGAATGTAACATGATAAATGTAGAAGATGTCGACATTATGAATAAGAATGACACATGTCAAAGAAGAACTGATGTTTGTTATAATTGTGGAAAAATGGGTCATTTTAGAAGAATACTTTAAGATTCTATACGTAACCTCATTAAAGTTTTATGATTCTAAAGATAACATGAACATGAGTATTAGGAAAAGTTGTTACTATTGTAAGTAAGATGATGATTGTGAATAAGAATACGTTAATGTATGAATAGGCATTAGATGAATAAGCTAAAATGGATTTTGAAATTCTGAATTGGAAAAGATGTTTTGAATATCGTGAGAATATTTTGTAATTGGAATCAAGGAACTTGTTTCAATATTGATATATATATACGAACATTATATAAGGAAACTAGTCTAGAAATTTTGGGGAAAGTATACGAGGGTATAATAATACAAGACTGGTGTTCATATGATATGAGATTTGGAATATACAATGTGAAATATAAGTAAAATATGTATGTGAGTTGTAATCAATTAGAAAGGAAATATGATGATACATGAGGATAGTATATTTATTGATATGGTAATTGATCAATAAGAAGGTTAAAGAGACTTTGGATGATAATGAAAATTTGCTTATACAGTAAAGAAAGGTCTAATACTACGATTCGGAATCTAAGGGAGATTCGGAGGTGGTCATGAGTTTTGTTTAAATTTTTGGTGTCGATTAATTCAATTGTAACTACTGCAGTGGTGCAATCAATGTTAGTGCTTTAGTCTAAGTTGTTGGTTGTAATAAGTGTTGAAATTGCTTAGTAACACATTAGCTAAAGTAAATCATGTGTATCATGATTGTACTTTAGGGGTCGAAGAAGTAAGTTTATATTCTGGGGTTTTTCCCAATAACTTACTGTTCATATCGTCATGCATATAACAAAATATAAGTGAGATGCGGCACAAACATGAATACGAGTAAAACTTGTCGGCAACCGATAGAAAATCAGAATGAATGGACTATTTTCATATTGGTATATATGACAATATAATGTATTTTGGATTTAGGTAAAAGCTGAAAAGATCAATGGATTAGATAGGAATTTCATATAACACTAGTTATCATGATAAAGTAAAGAAGGCGATGTTTAAAGTTTCGCACGCAAAGAAAAGTAGAAGTCCTACATGTTGGAAAGAAATCGAAGGAAACTCTGATGGTTATGTCCGTAATATCACAAAAAGATGTTACTATGGTGATAGTAATAAACCGATCAGTTATAAGACAAATAATTGAGTATAGTTGAAAGTATCACCGATAAGGATTGAAACCGGATCTGTAAAAAGGGTACAAGTTGACACCGGGATGTGTTGGCACAACTAGAATAATAGAAAAGTTAGGAATCAGTTGAGTCATTTGGAATTTTTCCTAAGGAAGTATTGAATTAACGCATGGTGTTTCATGTGGAAAGCTGTATGAAATCCTCACAACTGGTGATGAAAATTGGCTGATTATATCAAATTAGAATTCGAGAAAGGTTAGTATATGTTGAGAAACATGTATGTGTTTTGAAAACTAACATCAGAAATTAAGGATCAAAAAGATTAAGCTAGGGTTAATACGTTGGAAGCATCACAAAGGAGTAAACCATGCTTGGGAGATAAAAGCCGATATGTTGAATAAGTAAACGAATCTGTTCAAATACAAGTAACTTCGAGGACGAAGTTGAGCGTGGTGGAGCCCATGCTGTAACATCCTCAAAGTTATTTTATTGTAATTGGGCTAATTAAGTGGAAAATTTACAATTAAGTTGAATTATGAACAATTATCATGTATTTGGGATATTTAGAAAGTTTGTTGTTATTTTAAGGAAATTTGAACTCGGAATTATTATTAAGGAGTATTATGAATGATAAAAGTTTATAATGATAAATTTAAGAATAAATCAGTATTTTCTGGAACCGGTTAAGTTGAGGGGTGAAATGTGCAAAAATGATGAAAGCTGAATAAAAGGGCTAAAAGCCATTCATTTTCATATTTCACTCTCTCTCTCTACATTCTCTCTCTAGAAGTTCTCTCTACATCTCTCTAAGATATCTCACAAACCGACCGTCAGATTATCGAGAATTATACGTCAACGGAAAGATCTCGTGGAGTACAACAATAATCTACAAACGGATTTTTGATTTCATACGAATTGAGGTAAGAATCGACACTTTTAAGTTTGTTGTTTCGGTTTTGAAGAACTAGAATTTCGAATCTATCATTTTATGTAAATTGGAGCTTGTTTTGCTTGAAATATTGCTGGAATGTGATAGTATATGCATAGTAGAATCGAATCTAGGTATCACACATGATATATCAGTGATTTTAGGCCTTAGAATGATGGATTTAAGCTGAAATGATGAACAGACTCGAATATACCAAGAACAGAGTCGAAATGCAAGAACAAACTCGAGTTTGGTGCTAGATTAGAGTGTGTACCATTAGATTCTAAGGGGGGGTTCGAATCTATGCCTAGATTCGAAGTGAGGTTCGAATCTATGCCATAGGGTTCGAATCTATGCCATATGGTTCGAATCTAGTGATTAGATTCGAAGGTAAGCCCCTTAAATTCGAGTTTAATGCCTAAAATTGAGAAATCTACTCTCTAAACTCGTGTAATTTAAATGGAACTCATAAACAACACATAAAATGATAAGGGTTACTCAAAGGACAAGATGTAAACTTGAAATGGGTTTAAACTTAGTTGTAGTTCGAATTTGGACATAGACCCGAAATAGGAAAAATGTTGCAAAACTTACGAAATTTGGTTTTATGATTTAAACGATTATTGATACGAAGTATTGTTGTAATTAATATAACAGGTCCCTTGTGGTGTTGTTTAACCCACAGTGGGGTACTTGGTGGATCCGGTTGAAAGCCCGTGGAGAAATAAAAATTTGGTTAAAAGTTTAATTACGCACCCACTGTGAGTATCTTTGATTTTAGCATGTTTACATCTGCTTTATGTTTGCTAGGCCTGCTGAGGCATGTTGTTTCACTTTCGTTTGACACTCTACTAACTTGCGTATATATAATGATGCACATTCACATTTGCTGCATGTCCTTTCTTTTGTTGTGCATCCTGTTGATGTCGATGGACCTGAGTGGTCGCATCTGTACTCTGATGTTACTGTGCTATATGAGCCAAGAGTTTGACACCTCTATGGCCAGGATAGACAGTATGACATCCCCGATGGTATGTTTGCCTCAGTTTGGTGGGTTTTTCTTAATGCCGAGTGTGTCAGCTCGAAGGGGCTGCGGGCTCAGGTTTGCGTACCTTGGGTGCGTGTGGAGTATACGGTATGTGTTACCGCGGTTACTCTGGGTGGCATCATAAAGATTTGTTGAATGCGTAAAATCATATGGTATTCACTAAGCAATCGCTTACCCTTTTAGTTGTTGAATTTTTGCAGGAAAAGGGAAGTCTTCTGCTGGACCTTCTCGTTAGGCCATTTGAGAAGATTTGTAAGAAATCTGTTACTTAATCGGTATTTATGTTGTGGAACAAATGTTATAATATGTTTGGGATGATTGTAATAATTGTATTTGGATATGTAGACTTAGATATGGTACCTTGTAGCACCATAGGGTGTTTGACACTTTTGCACTACTTTTATTTTATGTTTTTAATGCTTCCGCACAAAAATCTAGGTTATCAGATCATTATGTATTGTTTGATGGTGATTAAATCCTGGGAGTTTGTAATTGGTGGTTGTTGTGGCAAGGGTGTCACAACGAGATGGTATCAGAGCAGTAGTTTGAGATTCAAGTGTCCGTGAGGTCTTGATCTCAAACATTAAGTGATGATATGTAGTGAATTTAGGAAATGATCTGAACTAATATAGGCTATGATCTAGTATACATAAGAGATTGACTATCATACGGGACAATTAGGTGGTGTCTTCAAATAAATGACATGTTACTAAACAAGTTATATATTTTGTATTTCAGAACATGTCTGGAGGAGGAATGACACCAGAAGAGACGAGAGAAATGATGCTAGCCATGATGGCTGAGCAAAATCGGATGATACAAGACCAGCTTCGGGCTCGAGATGAGGCCGAAGCTAAACGAAGAGAAGATAAGAGGAAGAATAAGGAAAGAGAGAGAAACAATGATGAACAAGATGACAATATTGGTTCATCTAATAAGCCCAGAAGTTGTCGGTTTAAGGATTTTAAGGGAAATGGAGCAGTTGAGTTTAATGGACTGGGTGATGCTGTTGCTGCTCTGGAATGGATAACAGCCACAGAACGGACATTCCGAATCAGCGATTGTGCTGAGAAGGACATGGTCCGTTTCGCTACTGCCATGTTCACCAAAGACGCAATAATGTGGTGGAACTCGATGGTGAATGCATTAACAATGGAGAAGGTTGCTGTAATGACATGGGCTGAGTTTACCGAAATCTTCACTCAGCAATACTGCCCGGCCGATGAACGCCGAAGGCTAGAAGCTAAGTTCATGACACTAATCCAAGGGACTAAGTCTGTGTCTTAATATGCGGTAGAGTTCACGAGACTAAGTTTATTTGCACCTCATCAGGTCGATACAGAAGAAAGAAAAGTGACCCGATTCGAGGTAGGTCTTGATTTGGAAATCCGAAGAGTGATGAGCAACGTACGCTATCCCACATTTGCTGGTTTACTGGAAGCCGCCAGAAATGTGGAACAGATTCTAAGTATGTCTGGATATGTGATGGGGTCTGCTGCTGCTTCTGCTAACCCAACTCAACCCTCACCACCGAAACGTCAGCGTGAAGGAGACTACTCCGGTTCTGTACGATCATCGCAGTACTCGCCGCAACAGTCATTCCGTCGACAGTCTAGTTCTTCGGGTCGTGCTCGAGCGTACTCTATCAACACCGAGCCACAGTACTGCAATAAATGCCATATGGAACATTTCGGCAAGTGTACCAAGGGACGTGCATGTTTTTGCTGTGGAGAATTGGGTCACTACCAAAATGAATGCCCAAGGAAGGGAGATGCTTGCCATAAGCGTGGTGTATGGGGACACTACAGTAGGAATTGCAGGAGGAACGATCCAGCTGCTGCTGCTCCATCTACAACACGATCATCGGGAGGTTCAAGTGGTGGTTCAGTCAACCGCCGGAACCAGTCACAAAGGGGACAGGTTAGTGCATTTCAGATTATCGCGGAAGAAGCTAGGGAAAACCCGGAGATGGATGCGGGTACGTTTATAAGTTAAATTTTTGCTTGCATTAGTAATGTTTAATTCTGATGTCAATAGGTCTTTTGTGTCTACTGTTTTGTACAACGAATAGTCATGACACTGTTTAAGTTACTTGCTATAATTGACATAGAAACTACTAGTAACACTCTAGCCGAATTAGAGTACTTATATCGTAACTGCACTTTAGAAATTGAAGATGTAGTCTTCGATTTGGATCATACTCCGATTGCATTTAGTGAATGTAACATGATAAATGTAGAAGATGTCGACATTATGAATAAGAATGACACATGTCAAAGAAGAACTGATGTTTGTTATAATTGTGGAAAAATGGGTCATTTTAGAAGAATACTTTAAGATTCTATACGTAACCTCATTAAAGTTTTATGATTCTAAAGATAACATGAACATGAGTATTAGGAAAAGTTGTTACTATTGTAAGTAAGATGATGATTGTGAATAAGAATACGTTAATGTATGAATAGGCATTAGATGAATAAGCTAAAATGGATTTTGAAATTCTGAATTGGAAAAGATGTTTTGAATATCGTGAGAATATTTTGTAATTGGAATCAAGGAACTTGTTTCAATATTGATATATATATACGAACATTATATAAGGAAACTAGTCTAGAAATTTTGGGGAAAGTATACGAGGGTATAATAATACAAGACTGGTGTTCATATGATATGAGATTTGGAATATACAATGTGAAATATAAGTAAAATATGTATGTGAGTTGTAATCAATTAGAAAGGAAATATGATGATACATGAGGATAGTATATTTATTGATATGGTAATTGATCAATAAGAAGGTTAAAGAGACTTTGGATAATAATGAAAATTTGCTTATACAGTAAAGAAAGGTCTAATACTACAGATCGGAATCTAAGGGAGATTTCGGAGGTGGTCATGAGTTTGTTTAAATTTCTTGGTGTCGATTTAAT
>JAANYP010009715.1:0-30453 GCA_020465985.1 Centrapalus pauciflorus
GCTAAACACTTTATGGAATATGTTTCCAAGTCATCATGTATTGTTTTTGACTACAAGATCAGTTTACAAAGTCGAAGACAAAGTGGAAAACAGAACTGCTCAGCCTGCCCACGCTGTTCTGTAACATAAAGACAAAAGGTTATTTGAAAAAGGGTGACAGACCTTTTTCTTATATCAAAATAGGCCTTTACAAGGAAAAAAGACGCAAAGTTGACATTCCTAAATTAGTTAAAGGCAATGCAACAGTAGACAAAGTAAAAAGACAAAAGTTCTGCACATGTGAAGACAAGTCTGCTTTTCAGAAAAGTGCAGAAAAGGTTATGTTGTCTTTTCAACAAGACTTCTCCTTTTTCATTCCGTCCAATGAAGATGTTTCTCTTAGATCCTCTAAGTGAGTATAAAAGGAAGCTTCTAAGGTCAGAAAGAAGTGTGAAGAAAGCTAAGTGCTGAAACCCAAGAGTGAACGTGCAAGTGTGATTTTCATGCATGCAAACCTTCTGTGTAAACCAGCATCTGTGTGTATAAGCTGTTTTACATAAGCCGTTCCTTTAAGTCTTGTAAACACAGTGAGTGCTTCTTAGTGAGTGTATTCATTGTATACTAGTTTGAGTCTGTCTTAGACTAGTAAGCATACTGTTGTATCTGTCATCTCAGCTTGAACTATTCCGCATTCAAGCTTGTTTGTAATTAACAAATTGTTGATAATACATACAAACATTGAGAAAAGAGTGTCTAGTTTTTAAATTGCTGTATTCACCCCCCCTCTACAGCTTATAACTATATACTTTGGGAACCTCTGGGGACCTACAGATTAGTTATATGCTTTCGTAA
Source organism: Centrapalus pauciflorus (assembly GCA_020465985.1). Classification (NCBI taxonomy): domain Eukaryota; kingdom Viridiplantae; phylum Streptophyta; class Magnoliopsida; order Asterales; family Asteraceae; genus Centrapalus; species Centrapalus pauciflorus. The sequence continues at coordinate 832 of JAANYP010009715.1, forward strand.
AAACTCTTTAATTCAATATTCATAAAGTTTCTATATAACATGTTAAATATATTAGAAGTTTATTTTAATACATTAATTTAAATGAATATTAATAAGGTTAAATTGAATCTATGTAACTAACATTCATGTGATAAATAACAATACTATTATGTTATATTTATTTGAGTTCAAGTAATATTTATTTATATTGAACATGTTCTATCAAAGTTGAGTCCATTGTATAGAAAAATTTATATAGATTGAGTTATTTTATGAATAATCTTAAAATTAATGATTATATATTTTATTAGTTTAATTTGTTAATTAACTTGTTTTATAAAGGGTATTTGAAGAATTATATATTTTCATAAAGAGTTTTTTTTTAAAATTAAAAATTATATCTTAAAACTTTTCTACATTGTGTAACTATATTTAAAAAAATTATTTTATGTGTTAATTTAAATATATATTAATTACAACTTATTTATTTAATCATAAAATTCTATATTATATATTTTTTGGATTAATTTGTTGGATTAACTTATTTTAAAGGCTACTTACTGAATCATATATTTTCATAAAAAATTTTAAAAATTAAAAAAAAAATGTTTCTTAAAATTTAGGATCAAAGTGTAAGTATGTTAAAAGTTTTAATACATTAATTAAATATATGTTATTACATTAGATTTATGTTGCACGACTCAACTTATCAAACTAAATTAAAAATAAACTAATTTTTTTAATCTAAATATATAATAATTATATGGAATTATCAACATACGCGGTGGCATGATCGTGACATCTTCTAAATATATTTATAATTTGTTTGTCATGTGTAATATTTTATAACATATCTATGTATTTCTATTAAATAATTGATTGTTTATTATAATTACTATAAAATTGTTAAGTTTTTATGGAAGAACTTATGTATATTATAATTTCCCTTTATTTAATGTATTAATTAAGTAGTTAATAGTATTAATTATATGTAAAAACTAAATAATCATTAGTATCAATTATTTTCTAAAAATAAATTATTATATACAATATGTATATATCTGGTTGTTTATATGTATTAACTATCTATAATTGTTTTTAGTTTTTATCAAAACTTATTTAGATGATGTAAAAAATGAGGACCCTACTTTTATTCTCCTTTCTCTCAAATATAGGTCCAACCATGAAATTTTAGGATAATTATGTTAGGCATGTTAAAATTTTTTAGGTTGGATTGGTATAAATCTACACATAAATTGATTTGTATGATACATATCATAATACAAAAATTGATTGTATTTTAAAAATTGCTTGTTTTTGAATAAAGTGGATTTGATCGATGCAATTAATTCTTCCAAGTGTTAGGTATGGTGAGGATTGAGGAAGACAACCATCAAATAATCTTTTGTTTTTCACAATTCCCATCATGAGTTTTTAAATTTTCTTGGTATCCATGTCATGGACTTTTCGAATTATTGGTTTCATACCCGATATAACCGAAACCCGCAGAACCGTTAACCGAATAACCGATAACCGAAAATTAAAAATTATAAGAACCGATAACCGAACCGAATACCAAAAATCGGTTCCGGTTCGGTTTCGGTTTCGGTTCGGTTTTCCGGTCATTCCACACATCCCTACTAAAATCAAGTGTTGTAAACTTATCCTTTGATGTACGAAATTGACTACAAATGTTACATAACTAATAAATAATAATTTCTACACGTCATCCAATATGATATTGTTTCTCAATATATAATGATCTCATTTAAATGTGAAATATTTTGTAAAAGAAAGGAAATAAAAATTGATAAAGTAAGTATCATTCTCGTAGATAGTATGTTTTCAGCTAGTGAATCAAGAAGAGTATATTTTCATAATTAATTAATGTTTTTTTTTAAAAATTTGTTGTATATTATATTATAGTTAGTAAGATTATCATCAAAACAACTCCTTTTAACTTAAATCTTTATTAATATTAATATATGTATGTGTGTGTGTGTGTGCACACACACGTCCTACATATATAATTTATACGCGACCAACAATATTATTTATATGTATCATTACTACAAAATATTTTTTTCCTTATTTTAAAAGAGGTACTAAAGGTGATCCGCATTTTATTGTCCGTCTTCTCTAAAAAAACGGGTCCGACTACGAAACTCGCACCATCTAACGTTCATTGGCAGTAGATTTAAAATTCATGTTTAATGGAAAATATGTTAGATGTGTTAAAAACTTTTATGTTATATATGTATAAATTTATATTTAAATCGATTTGTTAGATGCGTGTAACGATACAAAAAGAGTGATACATTTGGTTGCTTTCTCAACATGTAATGAAGTCACTTAAATGTGAATTATTTTATAAAAATAAAATTGTGTTTTTACCATTAAATACTTTTGATATGTGTTTAATGGTTTTACAGTCGGTCAATTAAAAAGTATATCAGATAACATAATCAACATTGTTTGCTTTTTTTTTCACACATAGGTGGACACATGAAACTCAATTGTGCAAGTGTTATTTTTCATGATTCAAAATTCAATTTTTATTTAATAGCAAAGTAAATCAGTAAAGTCTCACATATATCATAGATGAGACTCCATGTAACTTATCAATGAAACGACATGCAATATTGTTTATAGTTGTGCGCGTTATGTTTTCATAACAAAAATACATGTTTACATGGTCTTGTAATCTTATATAGATAATAATAAAATGATTAATTTATCTTTTTACCATAAATAACGACCCATTTGTCTCTCACGTATGTTGTCGACATCCGTATCATCACTTTGATGGATCATTTCCTCAATTGATCAACGAAAACTGTATACAATTCTTATTTTGACATTGTGTTTGTTTTTCTATTTATTTTGATTTTGATATAAAAAGTGTTTGAAAGACGACTAAATCTCATGTAGCTTTGTTATTTATAGATAATAGTTGATTAATTCATATTTATGATAAATTAAGACAATTAAATCATAATAAATAGTAATAAGGTAAGGGAAACTGAAAGGTTCAATACTATAACCATAATTATCAAGATTAATACAACAATTAATTTAACATCAAAGCAATATTTTAGTTTGACATAAAATACATTAAATGAATTAGTTCCATGAATAATTTTGTCATATATTAATACATCCGATTTTTTAGGGTGAATTAAAAAATTAAGAAATAATAGGTTTAGGAGACATGGAAGGTTTTTAAAACTATTAATATAAAATTATGTAACATTAAAACAATCTCAATAAGGTTGAGAGAACTGAAATGTTTTAATACTACTAACATTAAATTTATTTGACGGTAAATTAAACAATTGTTCGTCTAACACAAAACACAATAAAACAAAATTTAGTTTCATAAGCATCTATTTTTATTTATTAAGTTCAATAAAACAATATGCATATATTAAACCATAAAATTGATTTAGCATCAAAGAATACACTGAATTTTGTTCCATAAACTTTTATTTTCAAAGTAACTTAGCATAAAATACATTAAACCAAATTCTTGGTTCCATAAACAATTTTGACATATATTTATGACATCAATAGAATTGTTAAAATAAATCAAAAATAAGTAAGAAATATTAAGGTTAGTAGATGTGGAAGGTTTCTACTACTATTAACATGAAATTACTTAACATGAAAAAAATATAATAAGATTGGGAGAAGTGAAATACATTTTTTCTACTATTAACAACAAAGTAATTAACATTAAAGATATGATTAGTTTTAATGTAAAAAAACATGTAAAATAATATTTAATTCCTTCATCTTTTATTGTTTAATTAAATTTAATTAGAATATAGTAAAACAATATTGAGTTCCATCAAAATTATGACTTGAATTTATATAGTTATGACATTAATGAAATTTTTAGGTATTATTAAAATAATTAAAAAAATAATATATAAAGTTAGTAGACATGGAAGATTTTTACTACTATAAACATTAAATTTTTGACATGAAAGCAATATAATAAGGTTAAGAGAAGTGAAATATGTTTTTACTACTATTAACATAAGTTGTCTAATATTGAAAAAATATTAACTTTAATGTAAAAAAAAAAATACTAAAATCATATTTAGTTCTTTTGTCTTTTATTTTTCAATTAAGTTTAATCAATAATTAAAATATTAGCATTTTTTTACACTCCATCAATTGATTACCAACAATTTGTTTCTCCATCAAGAAATATGAGCTAAATTGATTTAATCAATAATTAAATAAATCTGTTTCTCCATCAATTGATTACCAACAATTACATGTATCGAAAAGAGTACTCCATTGATGATCGTTCGTCAAGAGTTAAAGTTTAAATTTCAATACATACATAAAATAAAATCACAAATCAAACGATCACACATTTTCAACAATAAAAGTTTTATGGTTATTAAATAATAATAAAATTGTAAAACTTTTATTGTTGAAAATTTTATCAAGAAGATATTCATAAAACAATTCAAATATCGAGAAACAAAAATTTAGTTGTTAATTTATTTTTTTTATAAATATTATAGTTTAAAACTATATAGTTGAAAGGATGGATGACAAAACGTTGACATTTATGTTTTTTACCTATAAATCTTTAGGATATTTTGATATGTCAATATAGAGCATATCAATCACCTACATCAACATAAATGGTTTATTAATAAAAATATATAAGGAAATAATTTAAATAAATATATCTTTAAATATAAAAAAAATTACCAATGTATGGATCGAAGAATACACAATTCTTTTCTAGAAAATCTATTCGTCAAGAACTTATTTGCATGGAAGGTAACTTCAATAACATCTATCATTATCACTGTCAAATATAAAATATCACAAAACAAAAATTGTAATAATCGATTTCACGATATAGAATAAACATATGTGTGTTAGAGATGAATAACGCGTTTGATACTTGAAAAATAAAAGAACAATAAATCAAGAAGAAAACTAACCGGTGAAAATCTAGGAGAAACAATGAGAATGTTTTAGTTGACAAATGGATTATTTGCAACCTCACTATTTATAACCTTTGATAATCATTCATATTTTTGTAACCTATGGATGAAATACCAATTAATTAAAGATAACCAAGGGTCATGAAACGGTAATGAGATTAAACAAAAAAAAAAAAGTAAATGAGACAATTTTTAAATATAAAAGAAGAAAAGTTAAAATGAAATTTAAATCACTAACACAACTATTTATGCATGAGACTCAAATCAAGTTTTAAATGTAAAAAAGAAATGATGTAATATTTATTAAAATATACACATTTTTTTGTTAAAAGAATTATTTATTTTCATGAAATAAACGGTATATATATGTATTAAATTAACAATATTTAATTATTTAGATTATGTGTAATTAAATTTTTTTAGTATTTATTAACTATTTTATTAACATATACATATGTTTTTTATTTTGGTATCGTATATTGGATCAAGAAAGTTGGTGTTAAATTCAATATCACCAAAACTAAGAATATTAGATAAATTCATAACTAAAACATAAAAAAAGTTTATGATTATGATTATTTATAAAATAACTTAATCGTATAAAAATTTGTCACATGGATTCAATTTATAAACTTATAATCATTTTATGTAAAAATAATCTAAAAAGTTTAACCACTAAATTAAAATAAAATAAATATAATATTAGTTTTCATAAAATGATTAACAATAAATCTAGAGATTTATATTATTTATAAAATGAATTAACTTATACAAAAAAATTAATTGCCAACATTTGTTATAGCTAGGACTCAACTTATATAGTGTATATATATACATATGACTCAACTTTTTTATAAAAGAAAAATATTGTTATTTTATTAAAAGAAAAATAAAGTTAGATAAATTAATTAGTAATCTATTAAATATTAACTAAGAGAGTGTTTGCAAACACACTCTAAATAATATTATCAATTAAAAAACTTTAAAGAAAAAAGAAGTAATTAGTAATCTCATTTATTACATAGGACTCAACTTGTATATATTAAAGAATTTTTAAAAAAAAAAAGGTAATTAGTACTCTCATTTATTACTTAGGACTCAACTTTTATATATATATATATATATAGATATAGATAGATAGTGTATTTAAAAAGATAGATAAATAATATTTATGACAAATTATTATACTTTGCTTGTATTATTATTATAAGAATTAATTTTAAGTTATATACATTTTATGTAAGCAAATATTTACTAAAAATTATTCACGTAATACATAGGTTCATAAACATGAAGTTAATGATATTGACTTAAATATTATCTAAATTTTAGTTCAATTAAATTATTATGTTATAAATTTGATTACATGGACTTAAATTTTTCTAAAAACTGATAGATTATATATAAGAATAAGTTTAAAATTTTAATTAATTATAATTTAGTATAATCTACCATTTATGATATTAACGTCAAAGGAATTGAATTATTATTTATAAAATAGTATACTTTTTTATTTATGACATTTTTATGATGACAAATATGACACAAATAAAGTGCTACTAAGTCCTACAAAAACAAATAAATATTTTTAGTTGAAAAAACAAACAAATATATTTAATATGACATCAAATAAAATAAGATTATGAAATTAATTTACTTATCAGAACCTCAATTTGAAAACATGAACATAAAGAAACCATGTAACATAATCAAATTGTAACACAATTTTTGAATGATATCACATAAGACTCACCATGAAAGTTATCGACAAAAAAATAGAAATAAGAGATATAAAATAAATAAATATATTTAATATGACATCAAATAAAACAAGATTGAAATTAATTTACTTATCAGAATCTCAAATTGAAAATATGAACATAAAGAAACCACATAACGTAATCAAGTTATAACACAATTCTTGTATGATATCACATAAAACTCACCATGAAAGTTATCAACAAAAAAATAGAAATAAGAGATATAAAATAAAACATAAATTAATAGAATCAACGGAAGGTGATTAACATGTAACAACAACAATTAGTGATAGTGGTTAAAAGTTGATTGCCAAAACAAATGTAAGTGTGATATGTATGATTCAAAAATTGGTATTTATAGAGCACCGGTTGGAAGTTTGGAAGACATTGAGTTGTCTTTTCATATTTCACATTTAGATAATTGGGAGTTTGAAGAGGAATTGACCAAGTGAAGATGTTCATTTTTCTTAACTTGTATTTAAGACTACATTGTAATATAATTAAAAAAATTAATTTGTTTTTAAATGTTTTTATATATGAACAACTTTATTATTTGATTTTCAAATTAATTAATTATTTAGTTTAGAATAATGATTTAATTTAATAAATTAGAATGCAAAAATAAATCAAAATTTAAAACAAAGGGTTTTTTTTTTTTTTTTTGTTAAATCCCAATGAGCTTTAAATAACATATGTAAATATGGAACCTTTCATGTGGTTTACTTTTGCAAGCATGTGGTTTACTTTTGTTTACCTTGTTATTCGTTGTTTAATTTCACTAAATTTTTCGTTGTTTAATTTCATTTAATTTCACTAAATGAATTAGAATGTAATAAAAGTATTAAATCAACTATTAAAACCAAGGTTTAATTCACACTAATTTTTTTTTGTTGTTAATTAAATTACATAAATTACAATGAAAGTATGGGACCGTTGAGTTGTTTAATTATATATTTGTTGATATTTAATTTAAATAATAATAAGTAGATTAAAATATTAACCATCTACTTTAATGTTAATAATGTGTTATGTAGTTTCATATTTTGCATTTAGATACCATGATTTTTTATATAACTATATTTCGAATATCAATAAATATTACTATAATGTATTTATGTTTTATAACGAAAAATATTTGATTAGTATTAATATAAAGTTTATCTTAATCAAATAAAAATTAATTATATAGATTCGACTTATAAATAATTTATTGTTTTAATTAGTTAATGTGAATTATATTTACAATTATTTATATGGTAAATTAGTTATACAAAGTTTTCTTGAATGGACATTTATTACTATAGATTATTACTTTTTTCTCGCGTTCTTAGTCTCTTGTCATTTAAAGGAGATTTAGTTATGATTTTTAGTAAGATAATTTGGTTATTAAAGATATTCAATTTAAATAAATAAATTAAAATGTAAACCAATATTTTTTCCCCTTTTTGCTAACTTTATTTAGGTATATAATAATAAAAAATGTATGTTACATATTAATTAATTTAATGAAATAAATGATTATTATATTCTTAGTATCTAATATTGTCTTTGCGGCGTTTTGAAATAAAATAAAATAAATAATGATGTATATCATATGTAAATAAATGTTAGTTGACAAATGTTGTCTTTTTCGATGTTACTAAATTAAATAACTAAATGATTTTCACGATAAATTTTTGGTATTAAACAAATTAAATCAATTACTTGATATTATATATTACTATCTACTCGATAACTCATGTTATTTTTTGTATTAACTAATAAAATAAATTATTTTGATTTAATAAATTACCTATATAACTTATTACATGGAATTTATTGTTATATGACTCAACTTATCAAATAAAATTAAAATAAAATAAAATATCATGATATAAATAAATATCATTATGATTTATTATATGCAATTTAGTAAGATATATCTCTGCTAATCAAATTAAATAAAGTAAATAATTAAATAACATATTTTGATCTAAAATATGATCATTGTGTAATTTATTATATTGAATCGGAAGACTTTATACATAAAATCATTTATAACAGAAGTATTTATTGAAATGGACTAAACTTATCAAATTAAAAATAAATAATATAGTTTGATTTAATAATGATCATTGTAATTTTTTATATGGATTTAAATTACTATAAACATCAAATCATTTATGACATGAGTATTTATTAACATGGACTCAACTTTTATATATATACTAGTCATGATGGCCCGTGCGATGCACCGGACTATTGATTTTGTTATTTAATTCCTATGTAATTATTAGAAACGTGTCTTTATAATGACCACTACTATATAAACTCTAGAATGAGGAATTCGCCAATGATAAAATGTTGTGAGATATAGACTTAATTGATTTCTAATTTTTATAGAGAAAATGACATCAAATAGTTATGAACTTTCGACTTTGTACCCATTTATGTAGTGAACTTTTTTTTGTGCACATTTGGTAGTCAAAGTTTCAAAATTGTTTCAATTTGGTAGTTGGTGTACCTGTTAACCGGTTGCTTCCGGTTTCGATGCCTACGTGGACAGATTTTTAATGACGTGACTACCCGTTTTTATATTATACCCGGTTTTATCTATGTGGCAAACCGTTTTTTAAAATCCCCCGGTTTTATTACCCAGTTATAAACCCGGTTCTTACAAGTTGGATCGATCGTATGAAAAATGAACCCGGTTTATAACCGGGTGATTTTAAAAAAAAAACGGGTTGCCACATAGATAGAACCGGGTATAATAAAAACGGGTAGTCACGTCATTAAAAGATTGTCCACATAGGCATCGAAACCGGAAGCAACCGGTTAACAGGTACGCCAATTACCAAATTGAAACAATTTTGAAACTTTGACTACCAAATGTGCACAAAAAAAAGTTCACTATGTAAATGTGTACAAAGTCGAAAGTTCAGAGCTATTTGATGCCATTTTCCCATTTTTATAGCAGCAATCTAGCAATACCAAGTCATAAAAATACAAATACTTTAATTTAAAAAAAAAACCGTTTATAAAAATTTATTTACGTTTTTATGACTATTTGTTTGAGGGGATATAAAAAATGTTTAAGTTTGAAATAAAAGGGAATAAATTACTATGTGATTGTGAGATTTTTTAATATTTGAATATCAATATATCATGAACCTAGCCAATTAATATCTTTAAGAATCATTATTTTAGTACACTTACATATTTAACAAAAGTTAATTAAATGATTAATGCTATTGTTTATTAATAAATTATTATTAGCTAAAGTAACTAATACTTTTATTTATCGCATATAACTCAACTTTTATGTCAATAAATTTAAAAATACAATAATACACATGTTTATACCAATATTTATGTTACAATAAGATTTTGTATTTCGTGGTATTTTTTATATTTTAGATATCATCTTGCTTTGATATTTTAGGCATTTATTACGTGTAATTTATTATTTATTTTGGAGTCTTTATATAAAAAATAAAGAGTTAAGAATTCATATATACATAACACAAATAATGATCGCGTTATAATTCATTCTTTTACAAAATATGCAATGAAAATTACGTGCAATTTATAAGAACTATTTACTTTTATATCTTTTATTGTTACTTAATCCTTAGTGATACAAAATACAAAAGTTGATGATATTAATGATAAAGAAAATAATAATGTTTCCATAAATGATAAAATCTAAAAAAATTATTGTTATTGTTAGCAATTTGGTATTTACTTAAATTAATATCTAGAATGTTATTCAAAACTGTCATAAATTGAAATTTATCTTTATTTAATTATTTGATGATTGAAATATTAGTTAAATGAAGTTATACCATCTAAAATTTTAATTATTAATTAATTAAATATTAAAAATCAAACAGATAACTATCTTAAATAATTATATATTAATTAAATATAAGATCAGTGTAATTTATTTTTAAGTATTTAAGTAATCTTAAATAAATTATTAGTAGTAATTTATTTCATATTTATGTCTTTTGGTTAATTATGCTACGAACGTATGATAATTTTGTTAACAATTTAGTATGATGATTTATTTTAATTAAATATGATAATTTTATAGAGACTCAATTTTATTAAAATAAAAATGAAGAATTAAACGAACACCATACCTTATAATGCTCAACTCTTTTAGGTATAGGCTCCTATATTTGTGTGCTCCAATGACAACAAATTTAAATTATATATACATCATGCATTTTATAATTAGAAAACAAATAATCTTTTATAACGTAAGTAAATATTTGAATTTATTAACTTAGTGATGATACATGTGTAAATACTATTTTAAAAAGTATTATCTAATTAGTGGTCATACCTTAATCATTAGAAATATGTGCATATTAAATTTATTTTTTGGCTAATTAATAGATATTATTGTATGTTTTTAGTTGTAACTAACACAATCAAAATCATATGCCAAAAAAATAAATTTTGGGCGAAATGGTTTAGATACGAAAATATGACGTTAATATTATAATTACTGAAAAAAATATTAAAAATCACGATATTATTTCATGCACATTTGCAACTCGTTAAAGAATGTAATATAGAAGGAAATATGTAAAATAATAAGTTCTGGAAAAAAATAGCTAGTGTACTACTTATAATTAAGTAATTAATTCATTGTGAAAATGAGATGTAATTATAGAGATAAAATGTTATGAATGAAATTTAATATAAAACAGTTGAAAAGACATATAAACTTATTGATTGATCCTATTAAATTAACCAATATAATGATAATGATGATACTTTCATTTTAACATTTATTTTATCATAATAATAAAATATAATATAGTTGACAACAGTAATCATAATATTATTATTATTATTATTAAAAGCATTAACATTTTAAATATATATAACTATTATATTTAAAAAAGTAGAATAATAAATTATTAATAAATTGATTGATGATATTCGAATGAAAAGGTTAACGAAAGAGTTGTTATTGTGAAATGTAGTTTCTACCAATTCAATCAACAATATACAATTAATAAGAACAATTGTGACACCCTTGCCACAACAACCACCATTTACAATACTCCCAGGATTAATCATCAACATGCAATAACATAATGATCTGATAACCTAAATTAAGTGCGGAAGCATTAAAATACATAAATAAAGTAGTGCAACAGTGGCAAACACCCTACGGTGCTACAAGGTACCAAGTCTAAGTCTACACACCCATTACAATTATTACAATCATCCAGAATGTATTACAACATTGTCTCATAACATAATTACCGATTAAATAGTACCAAGTCTTCCAAATCTTCCCCAAATGACCTAACTAGAAGGTCCGGCAGTAGACTTTCCCTTTCCTGTAAAAATACAACAACTGAGGTATAAGCAAAGGCTTAGTGAATACAAAGATTACGCATTTTATAAATTTTTATGAAGCCCAAGGATAACGCAGATGACCAACATCGGATATCCTCTTCGTACACAAAGTACGGACCAGAGCCGCAGCCCCTTCGAGCCCAAAACTCGGCATTTAAAACATACCATCTGAGACAAACATAACATCGGGGATGACATACTGCCTACCGGACCTGGAGGGATCAGCTCCAGCGTCATATAGAGCAGTAACATCAGAGTAATCGATGCGACCCACCGGTCCATCAATAGATGCACAACAATCGAAAGGACATGCAACAAGTAGGAATGTGCATCTAAATCTACGCAAGTTAGTAGAATTCCAAACAAATAATTGAAGCAACAGGTCTCAGCAGGCAAAGCTTAACATAAAACAGATCTACGGTAGACATGATCTACTTTTACTAAAGTGTTACTAGCAGTTTCTATATCAAGAACAGCAGATAATCTAGATAGTGGCATGGCAAGTCTTTGTGCAAACATAGTAGAAACAAACGATCTATTGGCACCCGAATCAAATAAAACTCGTGCTGGCATAGAATTAACTATGAACGTACCCGTGACGACCTCCGGATTTTCCCTTGCCTCCTCTGCAGTTATCTGGAAAGCACGAGCAGGTGCCCTTTGAGACTGACCCCGACCTCGATTAACTGATCCACCGCTTGAACCTCCCGAAGACCGTGTTGTAGATGGAGCAGCAGCTGGATCGTACTTTCTGCAATTCCTACTGTAGTGTCCCAATACTCCACACTTATGGCAAGCATCTCCCTTCCTGGGGCAGTCACTCTGATAATGTCCCAACTCACCACAACAAAAACAAGCACGTCCATTGGTGCACTTGCCGAAGTGTTCCAAGTGACACCTATTACAATATCTCGGCTCGGTGTTGATAGAGTAGGCACGAGCACGGCCACGATCGGAAAAACCAGATGGTCGACGATATGACTGCTGATGTGAGTACTGTGAAGAACGGGAAGAACCAGAATATCCTCCTTCGCGCTGGCGCTTCGGCGGTGACGGCTGTGTTGGGTTGGTGGAAACAGCAGCAGACCCAGTAGAATAGCCCGACATGATCAGAATCTGCTCTACATTTCTGGCAGCCTCAAGTAAGCCAGCAAATGTAGGGTAGCGGACATTGCTCATAACCCGCCTTATTTCAATATCCAGACCAGCCTCAAATCTGGTCACCTTCCTTTCCTCCGTATCCACCTGATGAGGCGCAAACAGGCTCAGCCTCGTGAATTCTACAGCATATTGGGACACCGTCTTAGTCCCCTGTACCAATGCCATAAACTTTGCTTCCAACCTCCGGCGCTCATCAACCGGACTGTACTGCTGAGTGAATAGGTCCTTGAACTCAGCCCAAGTCATATCAGAAACCTTCTCCAATGTCAACGCATTCACCATTACGTTCCACCACATGATTGCATCATTCGTAAACATAGCAGTCGCATAACGAACCATGTCCTTCTCAGCACAGTCGCTGATTCGGAATGTTCGTTCAGTTGCTGTTATCCATTCCAGTGCGGCAACAGCATCTCCCAGTCCATTAAACTCCACGGCCCCATTTCCTCTGAAGTCCTTGAAACGACAACCTTTGGGCTTGTTAGACGACCCAATGTTGTCATCTCGTTCCTCGTTGTTACCCCCTTCCTTCTCCTTGTTCTTTCTCTTATCCTCCCTTCTCTTAGCTTCGGCCTCATCTCGAGCCCGAAACTGATCTTGTATCATCTTGTTCTGCTCAGCCATCATGGCTAGCATCATCTCTCTGGTTTCTTCTGGTGTCATTCCTCCAGACATGTTCTGAAATTATAAACATATAATTTGTTTAGTAACATGTCATTAATTTAAAGACACCACTTATTTGTCCCGTATGATAGTCAATCACTTATAATTACTAGATCATAACCTATCTTAGTTCAGATCATTACTTAAACCACTACATATCATTACCTAATGTTTGAGATCAAGACCTCACGGACACTTGAATCTCAAACAACTGCTCTGATACCATCTCGTGTGACACCCTTGCCACAACAACCACCATTTACAATACTCCCAGGATTAATCATCAACATGCAATAACATAATGATCTGATAACCTAAATTAAGTGCGGAAGCATTAAAATACATAAATAAAGTAGTGCAACAGTGGCAAACACCCTACGGTGCTACAAGGTACCAAGTCTAAGTCTACACACCCATTACAATTATTACAATCATCCAGAATGTATTACAACATTGTCTCATAACATAATTACCGATTAAATAGTACCAAGTCTTCCAAATCTTCCCCAAATGACCTAACTAGAAGGTCCGGCAGTAGACTTTCCCTTTCCTGTAAAAATACAACAACTGAGGTATAAGCAAAGGCTTAGTGAATACAAAGATTACGCATTTTATAAATTTTTATGAAGCCCAAGGATAACGCAGATGACCAACATCGGATATCCTCTTCGTACACAAAGTACGGACCAGAGCCGCAGCCCCTTCGAGCCCAAAACTCGGCATTTAAAACATACCATCTGAGACAAACATAACATCGGGGATGACATACTGCCTACCGGACCTGGAGGGATCAGCTCCAGCGTCATATAGAGCAGTAACATCAGAGTAATCGATGCGACCCACCGGTCCATCAATAGATGCACAACAATCGAAAGGACATGCAACAAGTAGGAATGTGCATCTAAATCTACGCAAGTTAGTAGAATTCCAAACAAATAATTGAAGCAACAGGTCTCAGCAGGCAAAGCTTAACATAAAACAGATATAAACATGCGAAATCTACTGTACTCACAGTGGGTGCGAATTTAAATGTTAACCAATATTATTTCTCCTCGGGCTTTCAACCGGATCCACCAAGTACCCCACTGTGGGTTAAACAACACCACAAGGGACCTGTTAAGTTAATTACAACAATACCTCGTGTCAATAACCATTTAAATCCATAAAACCATGTTTTGTAAGTTTTGCAATATGTTCTCCCCTTTCGGTCTATGTCGAAATCCATAATACAATTAAGTTGAACCCATCTCAAGTTCATAACTTGTCCTTTGAATAATTCTTGCCATTTTATGTGTTATTTATGAGTTTCATTCAAAATACTTGAGTTTAGAGAGTAGTATTCTTAATTTTTGGCATTAAACTCGAATTTAATGGTTAGATTCTACTACATTCGAATCTAATGACTAGATTCGAATTCCATATGTAGATTCGAACACCCCATAGCACAAATTCAACTTCCATTCGAGTTTAGGTGATAGATTCGAACCTCATGCATTAGTTTCGAACCCCATTCGATTCTGGGCATAGATTCGAACCCTCCATTCGAATCTAGGGGTAGATTCGAACCCCCCCTTCGAATCTAGTGTTACACTCGAAAACACACTCGAATCTAGTACCAAACTCGAGTTTGTTCTTGCATTTCGACTCTGTTCTTAGCATTTTCGAGTTTGTTCATCATTTCAGCTTAAATCTTCATTTCTAAGTCAAAAATCATGCATATATCATGTATGATACCTAGATTCGATTCTATTATGCATATACTATCATAATCTTGCAATATTTCAAGCAAAACAAGCTCCAATTTACATAAAATGACAGATTCGAATTCTAATTTACTTCAAAACCGAAACTATAAACTTAAAAGGATCGATTCTTACCTTAATTCGTATGAAATCAGAAATCCGTTTGTAGATTGTTGTTGTACTCCTCGATACCTTTCCGTTGACGTATAATTCTCGATAATCGGACGGTCGGTTTATGAGATAACTTAAAGAGATGTAGAGTGGAAATTCTAGAGAGATAAAGTAGTGAGAGAGTGTAAAATAGAAAAATGAAGCCTTTTGCCCTTTTTATACAACTTTCGTCATTTTTGCACATTTCACCACTCGACCTAACCGGTTCCATAAAATACTGATTTAATCTTAGAATTATCATAAGTAACTTTTAATTCCTTTATATTCCATAACAATGATTCTGAGTTCAATTTTCTTAAAAATAGCAACAAACTTGCTAAATATCCAAAATACATAATAATCGCCCAAATTTCAACTTAAATATATAATTTTTTCCACTTAATTAACCAAGAAACATCAAAATAAATCCGAGGATGTTACAGCAATAAACGAATCAACACTAACCGAATGCTTCTATTGATGATCTTGATGATTACAAAATGATCTTCGTGTACAGTACTGCTTTTCTGATTACAATGCGTACAAAAATGATATTCTCTGACAGATCTATCTAATTTTAAAAGTCAAAGAGGCTATTTATACCTATTTACAAACTATTAAGAAAATACACAAACAGCCCCTAGACTTTGTTTTTCATCAATTAAACATATTCTAACATTCTCCTCCTTTGATGAAAATAGCAAAGTCTTCAAACCGATAAGCCCAGCTTTTGTTCAAACCTTCTGATACTTTTACGATCCGAAAGCCTCCATTCAATTTTTGAAATAAACTCAACCATGAGTCTTCGGTCGTTAACAGATAATGCTCCTTTCTTTGTCTTCCTTTTCTGATCTGCAGCAAGCTTACCTTTCAAACCATTCAAAACTTTAATCAACGTACCATCAGAAAACTTGTTCAGCTCCACACTCCTCATTGCTCTCAACTTCTTATTCCTATCTTTATACATGACTGCTGGATGTTTCACCATGATCACTTGAAACTCTTTCAGCTCACTAGCAAATTTAATATCTCTGTGAGGAGTAGTCATATTTATCTTCCTCATGCCTCTTTCAACCCCAATCTGTAGATCTTGCACTGACATTAATACCAATTTGGTATGCATAAAGTGAAACAGTGTCTTTAGTGCAAATCTACAGTATTCATTCCTTTTATTTCTGCACAGTTCGTCAAAAAGATCTTCAATATCGACCAAGTGCATGTTGAACATGTCAGCTTCCGTGAACACATACGTATTTCCATCTGACCTAGTGACTGTGAACTTCAGATAAAAAATCTTGACAAATCTTTCTTTATCAATCTTCACCAGATCCACTATTCTGAATTCGCTCTTAACCTTCTCAACCTCTTGTGTCTTATTTCTCAGGAAACTGGCATAGTTAACCAGATTAGGCATATTTGGCTCTAGGACTCTGAATAACTTGTGAAATGAGCATGGAGCTTGCTTTTTGCAAAAGATCCGTTTCTCCAGAATATCTTCAATATACGGCATCTTATTTCTTTTTCTGATAAATTCCGCCGATCTGTTCTCAGGCAGTTCAAGCTTTTTCACCTTCTTCTTGCTTATCTCATCCTTATTCAGCAAAGTTAACATATCTTGAATCTCCCTCTGTACCACTTGTTGTGCTTGAAATCTAAGTCTGTGTTGTTTCTTCGACTCATCAGCAAGCACATATTCATTGAAAAACCTATCCATCACCTCAACTTCATTCAAAACCACTGTTTCTTGAGCCACACTGCTCTCAACAGGAAACTCTTCAAATTCTTCTTTAATTTGTACAACCACCTCAGGCTTTTCAACCGTTGGTGTTGATTCAACATCTTTCATAATTTCCTCGACTAACACTTCCTCCTCTTCGATTCTTTCAGCTCTAAAATCTACATCCGTCAAAGTGATTATGTCATCATCTTCAGAAATTTCAATATACTATTCTCTCTCTTCTCCTGTCCCTTGAATACTCAATTCTTGATTTTTCTCTTGAACGTCTTCATCTGAATCAATATACTCTACAAAGTGATAGATATCAGACTGAGTGTTCAAAGGAACTGGAACATCTTCATAAAGAATCAATCCCAGCTCTCTCTGTTCACCAGCAGATTCTTTAGATCCCCCAGCTTGTTTCTCCTGAGCTTCCGGCTCCTTTTCTGGATATGTTAGCATTAGAATCCCCGGCGTTGGTTGATCAAGCTTTCTCCTCTTCTCCCCCTCATGAGGAGCATCATCGGAGTCTTCATCATGCTCATCATGTTTCCTCTTGGACGAGGAAGCTTGAGCCTTGCAGGTTTCTTCTACTGCAGCCACTCTTTCTGAAAGATTACCCAACGCAGTTACCACTGTGTTTTCTAGACTGATCATACGCTCTCGCATCTCATCAAACTGCTCAAAAACAAAATCCTTCAACTCTTCTATAGCTTGCTTTGAGTCAGTTTGCTTGACAGACTCCTCTGCAACATCTTTTCCCTTTAAAAATTTCTGAATATTTGTCATTTGAGCCATTACTTCCGCTAACTGATTAGAAACATGAAAATTGACACCAGACACAGCTGCATTTAGTGCACTTGACAATGTTGATTCTGTAACAAAAGGGGATAAACTCACCACTGGGTCACGTAGACTTCCAGTTCAACAGTCGAACTTGTATAAAGAACTTCTGTGTGGCCAGTGCTCAGAGTTGGTATTGGCGTTTCTCTGACTGGACTTCCACCCTCTTCAAGTGACGGAGCAACAAATGCTTCCGTTACTAAGGGTGTTCCGGTGGAAACACTAAGTTCAGCCACACTTACTTCAACAAATGAAGTGGACTCAAGTGTCCTAAACTGTATAGGATCTAGACTTTGTGATTGCAAAGAAGTCGTACACACGGGCAGTTGTGCACTTGTTTCAATATCCATTAAGTCCAAGTGACTTTCGGATAGATCGTGTGGTTCATCCCTGTGCTCAATTGAAACAGTCTCCTGTTGAGAGGAGACTGAGTGGATAGTTGGGTGTGCAATTGACAGTGGGATACTGACTTGTTCAATGCTAACTCTCATAGGAGAGCTAACAGTAGACATGGTTAAATCCCGGCTTTCTGGGGTTATGGTCTCCCTCACACTCTCTACAGCCATTTGTACAATATCCACCATCATCCCTCCTCCCTCATGATGATCACCTCCATCATCACCATCATCATCATCATCATCCCCTTCTCCCTCTTCTTCTTGAATATCAGACAATGTCCTCTCAGAATCTGACTTTTCGGCTTCTTCCTCACCACCCCTCACACTACCTTCTCCCTCACTCTCAGAATGGGCAACCTGAACTTCAGCCCCTTGCTGAGGTTCCTCTATCCTTAAAGCTCCTGGGCTAAGAGATCCCGGTTCCTGGGTCTCTATCGGAGCATGATCTATTCTATATAACCTCACATTCTCACTCTCAGGATCTGCATACTTCAGCAAAGATTCTGGAATCGGCATGATATTCGCATTAGGAGAATCCGGCACTTCATGCAAACTCATCATGACATAGTCTGGGCATCTCTGAGAATTGGCTCGCTTTGGAATATTTTCATTGGCCCTTAAGATCCCTCGGATAAGAATCTGTATAAACCGCTGAAGTGGAACGAACTTCCTTGCTCTATTTGTAGTTTTAGCAAGCACAATCTCCTTTAGATCTTCCCATATGCACTGAGCAAAGTCATAATGTTTGTTGAATGCGATCCCATTAAATATCCTCAAGCAATGAATGCTGCATCTGTCAATCCCAGTATGTTTTGAAGTCATGCACCGATTTATGATACCAAAAAGTGTGTACCATTCGCCATTTAAACAATTTCTGTGAAACTTTGAGCTCTTCGGAAGTGGCTTTGAGTAGCCTAGGCAAATTAAATCATGAACGAGCTCTTCATCTGAAACAAAATCTTCAAAATCTGCTAACTCTGGGAAGTTCACAGTGTCTATTCGTCTCGGAAGAAAAAGATTGTGACGTAGTCTTGCAAGAGTGATTTTCGTCTTGAACTGATCAATTGTCACTTTAAAATGATGATTTCCGTCCGCAGGAACAAATTTGACAGTGTGCCAAAATTGTTGTAAATATACTTGTGGAATAGACGGTTTGTACTGAAGCTTATAACCGAGTGGATGACCTTTCAGAATGTCCACAATTATAGGATGGCTTACTTGAATAACTTTGGTATCTAAACGATGGTTATTATCACGGAAGGGAAGGCAATGTTTTGGTTTTACTAGTTGGTTATCTGGGATAATGTGTGTTTGTGATGAACGGGCAACTGAAGTAGATCTAACTGGGGTAGATACAAGGGTATGATTTGACGATGAATGGGAATCAGAGGAATTTGAATTTTGGGATTGTACTGGGGATGCCATTTGAACACCTGTAAACAAAAATAACATCATGTTAGTCATATCATGTACTCAAATGAAATCTGTCAAAAATGTAGAAAAATTGTAACATTTTAATAGAAATTGTAAAAACTTGTGATTTTCTTTTTAAAGCATCGGGATTCCTGACAATAATTGAAAATTCTTGAAAGGACTCCAGAGTCAATCGTTTAGAGACCAATGTTAGAAAAACAAAAATTTATAACAATTTCTTAAAAAAAATGTGACATTTTTCTTGAAACTTTAAAATTCTACACTTAGAAAAATTTTCTGATGAAACTCGAATGAAGCTACAAGTTTCTCGAATTAGTCTTTAACCGACTCGAATAATATATATATATAAAACTCGAATAAGTCTTCAACCAACTCGAATAATATATATATAAAACTCGAGTTAGTCTTCAACCAACTCGAATGATATATATATAAAACTCGGATATGTCTATAACCAACTCGAATGATATATATATGAAACTCGAGTAAGTCTCAACAAAACTCGAATGACATGTGTCCTAAACTCGAATAAGCTTTAAGTACTTATATTCTGAAAATTTTCTAAGTGTTATACATCCACTTGTCAACTCGCATAAAACCCAACTGTTTCTCGAATGTAATGTGCATTAAACTCGAATAACTCTGAATTCTATATGAATCAACTCGAATTAGTCATCATGAAACTCGAATAACTCTCTAATGCAACTCGAATTATTCTTAAGTCAACTCGAATGAAACTTCCATGCAACTCGAATGACTCTGTAATGCAACTCGAATGACACTGTAATGCAACTCGAATGACACTGTAATGCAACTCGAATGACTCTTTATTCGAGAAATGTCTTTTTATTTTCCTACAAGTCTAAAACACACTGATTTTATGAATTTAAGTTCAGAGATGTTTTTCAGTGTTTTAAAACTTGTACCCCCCTCGAAAATGTGTTTTAAACACATTTGTTTTACTGAACTTTGAACAAAAACAACTTTAAAGTTGTTAAAAATTCAAATTTCAGTTTATTCAAGAACTCAAAACTGTTTCATTGAAAAATCAATGATTCTGTTTGTGTGAAGTAAACATGACTTATGAAACTTCAGATTCATAGTCATATTACCATTATGAACAACATCACACAATCAATTTCAGTTTTATTAGAAACTTCCATTATCGGTCAAGAACACATACACGAAAATAAGAACACATACTCACATTCGAACAGATACACTAAAAATATGTACATACAAAGTGAAATAATAAAGAAAAACAAACTTTTACTCACAATTTTGATGAAATAAAACTGTCGGTTGTGGGTTTTTGGGTTTCTTTGAAATGAAGAAAGCTTGTGGAAGAAGATGAAGTGATGTAATTTCCGGAAAAAGGAAATTTGAATTTGAAATTTCAAATTTATATTGAAATTTTACCCGGCCCAAACAATTAATTTTCAATTTTGACATCCGGCCCATCTTCTAAACCACATTAGCCCACATACCCATTTTTCAAAAAAAAAATTGTGACTAAAAAAAATTTGAATTTCAAAAAAAATTTTAACAGCACACAAAATAAAACAAAAATTTTTTTTTATTTTAAAATGGACTAAAAAAAAATTCATACTTGAAAAGGAAAAAAAATTTTGCACATAAACCATCACAAAAAAAATAAACCATCACAAAAAATTGAAAACACACAAAACAAACAAAAAATAAAATTATTAACAAAGTGCATTTGCTCCCCCTTGAATTTCTGAAAATTACTCCCCCTCAACTTAATATTCAATTGCTCAGCTCTGCTCCCCCTACAAAATAACAGATAAGTTTTATCAGATTTATTCAAAATCAGATAAATTTCTTTCCTGCTCCCCCTGCACATGACAGTCCAGATCTTGTTAAATTCTAATGAATATGAACTTTTTATGATTCATGAATTTAACATTAGATAAAAATCACTTAAAAATGAAAATTTTAAAATTATAATTTTGAAACTACTGAATTATTAAATCTTAACGATTCAACATACCTAATTTGTATACCAAAAAATTAAACCGCTTTTCATCTAACGCTTTGGTAAACAAATCAGCTAGTTGATATTCAGTAGGTACAAAATATAATTCTATATTTCCATTTTCTACATGATCTTTTATGAAATGATACCGAATGTCAATGTGTTTCGTTTTTGAATGTTGCACCGGATTTGATGCAATAGCTATTGCGCTCTGAGAATCACAATATATTGGAATTTTCTTTGGTGTAAACCCGTAATCACGCAGTTGGCTCTTCATCCACAACACCTGAGAACAGCAGGAAGATACAGCAACGTACTCTGCTTCAGCTGTAGACAATGAAACACAATGTTGTTTCTTGGATGACCAACATACGGGTTTGTCACCTAAGAATTGTACTGCTCCTGACGTACTCTTTCTGTCCATCTTATCACCTGCGTGATCAGCGTCAGAAAAAGCAGTCAGATTAAATGAAGACTCTCTAGGATACCACAAACCAAGATTTGGAGTTCCTTTGAGATATCTTAAAATTCGTTTTGCAGCTGTTAAGTGTGATTCTTTTGGATTTGCCTGATATCTAGCACAGACACATGTAGCAAACATAATATCTGGTCTACTGGCTGTTAAGTACATTAATGACCCAATTATACCTCGATAATGAGTCACGTCTACAGGTTTCCCTGAGATGTCCGCATCGAGTTTTGATTTTGAATCCGGAGCCATGGGAGTTTTCATAGGAGTACTATTGACCATGTTAAATTTCTTTAACATGTCTTGTATGTATTTTGACTGATTGATAAAAATACCATCAGTTAATTGTTTTACTTGTAATCCTAAGAAAAAATTTATTTCCCCCATCATGCTCATTTCGAATTTCTGGGACATTAAAAATGCGAATTTCTTACAAAATTCTGGATTTGTAGACCCAAATATTATATCATCTACATATATCTGTATAACTATGATATCTGACCCCTGACGTTTTATAAACAGGGTTGTGTCAACTGCACCTTTTGTAAATCCACATCTCAACAGATATGTTGAGAGTGCATCATACCAAGCACGAGGTGCTTGTTTAAGGCCATACAGTGACTTATCTAAAATATATACATGATCAGGTTTCGAAGGATCAGTAAACCCTTCCGGCTGATATGTATATACTTCATCTGTTAGCTCCCCGTTTAAAAACGCAGTTTTGACATCCATTTGATATACTGTAAAATTTTTATGAGCCGCAAAAGCTAAAAACATCCTTATAGCTTCAATTCGTGCAACTGGTGCGAATGTTTCATCATAATCAATCCCTTCTTGTTGGCTGTATCCTTTGGCCACGAGACGAGCTTTATTCCGAATAATGACACCATGTTCATCTTTCTTGTTCTTGAAGATCCATTTCGTGCCTATTATGGATTTGTCTTTTGGGCGCTCAACAAGTCTCCAGACCTTTAACCGTTCGAACTGGTTGAGTTCTTCTTGCATCGCCACAATCCAATCAGCATCCAGAAGGGCTTCTTTTACATTTTTGGGCTCAATCTTACTCAAAAAATTTGAAAATAAGCATTCATTTATAGTAGCCCTTCTAGTTTGGACTGACGCAGATGGATCACCAATGATGTTCTCTATTGGGTGATTTCTTGTCCACTTAACTGTATGTGGAAACGGTTCTATTGGGTCTTGGTTGGGATTGAGATCTAGATATGGTTCGGGAGTTACTGCAGATGTTGTAGGTGGAACATCTGAGGTAGGAGCTTCTGAATGTTCAGAAGTAATGGGGGTTTCAGAAGAATGTGGAGGTTCATTTGGTTGTACAATCTCAGTAGTTGACTGCACATTTGCTGTTGAAGCTTCTCCAGTTTCTTCTGAACTTTGTTGTTGAGAAAGATCTGAAACTATGACTGGATCTTCAGTAATCCTGTCAGGCACCAAATTTTGAACATTAGTTTTGGGCTTTTCAAAATAGTCATCATAAAAATTCTCAAACAACTTATTTAATTCAGAAAGTTCAACATTTTGTCCAGTTGACTCCAATGAAGTCTGCATATTAGGTTCGGGTCCTGAACTGGTGTGTTCAGAAGCCATCACCACTCCTTCGTCGAATTTAACATTTACGCTCTTGTTGACTGTCTTGGTTCTCTTGTTGTACACTCGGAAGGCAACCGACTCCTTTGAATACCCGATGAATATTCCTTCATCTGCCTTTTGATTAAACTTTCCAAGGTTGTCTTTATCGTTTAGAATAAAGCATCTGCAACCAAAGACATGAAAAAATTTAATATTAGGTATTCGTTTATTAATCAGTTCATAAGGAGTCTTTCCGAATCTTTTATTTATTATTGAACGGTTTTGTGTGAAACAAGCTGTTGCAACCGCTTCTGCCTACAAGAACAACGGTAAATTGGAGTAGGCCAACATCGTCCTAGCTGATTCCACTAGTGTCCGATTTCTTCTTTCAACGACACCGTTTTGTTGTGGAGTTCGAGCAGCTGAGAACTGATGTGTAATTCCTACTGAATTCAAGAACGAGTCAAGTGATTTGTTCTTGAACTCTGTTCCGTTGTCTGAGCGGATTGTCTGAATTGTGAGTTGCAACTTTACTTGTATTTTCCGGATGAAGTCTATGATGGTTTCGGTTGCATCTGATTTGGATCTCAGGAAAAACACCCATGTATCGTGAATAGTCATCAACTATCACCAATACATATCGTTTCTTATTTATGCTTTGTACTCTCATTGGTCCACACAAATCCATATGCAATAACTCCAGTGCTCTCGTGGATGAGTGTTCTGTTTTGGATTTGTGTGTGGCTCTTGTCATCTTTCCTTTTTCACATGCCGCACATAATTGCTCTTTTTGGAATTTGAGCGCCGACAGCCCTTTAACTAACCCTCCTTTTGCTAGGTTGGTCAGCTCATTGAAGTTCAGATGTGAAAGGCGACGATGCCACAGCCATGCTGTTTTAGATGTAGCTTTTGACAATAAGCAGACATCTTTCTTCAGATTGATCGAGGCTAAATCAATGGAGTACAAATTTGTTTTCCTGTTTCCTGCTAGAATTTCTTTTCCTTCTGCGGATCTGATGCTGCACCGATTGGCTTTGAAGTTGACTTCTAACCCCTTATCACACAATTGTCCAATACTAAATAGATTGTGTCCAAGACCATCAACATAAAAGACCTTTTGATGGTGATTTTGTCATACTTCAGACTTCCATATCCTTTGATCGGACAAAACTGATCGTTTCCAAATCTAACCGTCCCACAGAACTTTTCTACAAAGTCCGTGAGTGTGTCTCGTTGTCCGGTCATATGTTTGGAGCATCCGGAGTCAAGGTACCAGACATGGTTTACCTATAAAACGAAGTAGCACATGAGGTACCCACTTGTAGTTGGGTACTTTTGTTTTAGGTAAATCATGCATAGTATCATTTGTTTTTCTAACTGATATGGCTTTTAGCTTATCATTTGAAGTTATTTTAGGTACCCATTTTTGAACTGTTCTTTTGGGTATCCACTTTTGTACAATTCGCGGTGGAATTGTTTTTGAAATAATTTTCTTTGGAACCCTTTTCTGTTCATAAATTGGGTCCTTTTTCTTTGGTTGCCATACGAGCTTATTATATTTCACAGTTTCAGGCTTACAAACACAAGAATTCAAAGCAATTAATTTCGTTCTTGAAAACTTAATACAAGAATTATTAACAAGTTTATCATTATTACAGACAGAATATTCAATTTTGCTATTTCTATCTGTAACAATTTTTTCTTTCACGCGCCATTCTTGTTTTATAATCTTGTTTTTCTCTTCTCTTTTCTTCTTTCGTCATACTTGTTTTCTCGAACCGTTCACAATGATATCTGGCATAAAAGAAGTATGAGAATTAGTAGATTTAGAAACTCGTTTCTTCTGTAAGTTTTTCATACCTTTTGAAGATTGGACTTTACGTGCAATTGAGTCCGTTGATGAAGATGATTCACCCTTTTCAAAGTTAGGAGACTGAACAATAATTTTTGTTTTCTCCTTCTTTTGTTTTAATGATGGTGAATTTTCAGATGACTTTAAAGAATCTGTAGTCATTCTTTGCAGAATTTTAACAGGTTCTTTATTATCAGTTGATTGTTTGTTAGTCAAAGGTTTGATAAATTCACCAATTTTACCAAACATTTGATCTAATGAATTATCATCAGAGTGCATGAACAGATCAAATTCTTTTTCTGAATTTATAGAATCCAGAGAAGTAGATGATTGTGGATCAGACAACTTTATGTTTTTAGGCTGTTCTTTCAGCACTTGTTCCATTTTTCTTAATTCAGCCTTGAGAGTTCCATTCTCTGTCTCAAAATTTTTAATTTTCAATTCTAAATCAGAATTTGTTAGATTTATTATTTCGATCCTAGGAGTTGTTTTGTAATATTTATTATCATTGTAATTTGTCTTGTATTTATTTCTATGTATTTCATGTTTAAGTAATAGTGTAGGGGCCAAAGTTGCCAAGTCTTGTAAGTTAATTAAAGGAGCCTATAAAGGCTCCTAGGGTTACTTTATGAAACACATGGTTGACCATTTTGAATATTCAATTTAGCCGCCACTGTTGAAGTTCTGTCATATTCATATTGTATTCTTCTTTATCACAACACATTTATTGAGCTTGTTTCTTCATGTGTTTGATGAGAAAATCATTGAGGTGCTGAATATATACGGGATTTCATCATAACAATTGGTATCAGAGCTCAGAGGGGTGGATTTAAACTGATTTCTTTCGGATTCTGCTGGGTTTTGTTCATATTCTTCGAGTTCTTCCATTTTCAACCGGTTAGATATTCATTTTCCATGTTTTTTTCGTGTTTCTTGTGTTATAATGGTCCTATAATCATCACATTATCATTATCTACTGATTTTAAACTCATTTACTTCCATATCTTTGTTAAAATCATCAAAAATCGACCATTTTTAAGCTTGAAAATATGGGTTTTTTAAGTGGGTTTTTCACGTGTTCATGCTAGTTTTAAGTGTTTTTTAGGTTGTTTTAAATCACCACAAGTTTTTAAAATAGTTTATAAATCATTTAGAACTGTTTTTAGGCATTAAAACTGATAAAAATCGGATTCTGCCCATTCTGCCTTAGAAAATCGTAAAAACCTGCTGTATTTCGGATTACATACTGTAGCATTTCGGATCACATAGGCACCAAATTCGGACCTCACAATCATCCTAATTCGGACCATACTTAGGTGAATTTCGGACCCCCCCCATAAGCCAATTTCGGACCTCAATTCGGTCCAATCCGAACTTCGGACCATCCGAAGTTCAGGAAAGGCTTTCCATTTTTCACTGTTTAGGACTTGTTCTTAAAATTTTCAATTTCGGACCTCACCATTTCGGACCATCCGAATTCAGTCCTTCCACTGTCCCTATTTCGGAACAATCAAATTCGGCCATTTCACTGTTCATCCGAATTCGGTTCATCCGAATTCGGTCCATAGGTCCATCCGAACTTAGTTCATCCGAATTTGGTCCCCCCAAGTACTACTTTCATCCGAATTAGGACATACTCCGAATTTGACCTTCATCCGAACCATATCCGTCCGAATTACTGTGCACCCATCCGAAATCAGGCCATCCGAATTCGTACCATCCGAATTCGGTTAACCATCCGAACCACTATTCATCCGAAATCACCCCATCCGAATCAACCCATCCAAATTCATACCATCCGAATTTGGTTACCCCATCCGAAACACTGTTCATCCGAAATCAAGCATCCGAATTCAGAATATTCTGTTTTCAGTCCAACCCATCCACGTTCAATTTCCACCTCTAAGATCTTCACATTCCTAATCAGCACCTATACTCATAATGTCTCGCGAAGCTCTAGTACTCGGATCTGAGAACAGACCACCAGTTCTCTATCCCGATGAGTACGAACAATGGAAAGCCCGGTTCCTGAAATTCGTTGGAATGCAACCTCTCGGGAATCTGATGCTTCAATCAATATCCGAAGGACCCGTCATCTACTATAGAGAGATTGCTGCCAGACCCTAAGCTGATCCTCCTGTCCAAGCCTCAAAAGTTGAAAGAGAGCCGGCAAATGAAGCCGAGAGGGATCGCCAGCACGCTGATAAGAGGGCCGAATATCTGATTTATCAAGCCCTCCCCACTGATATTTTGGTCGGTGTAGACAGTAAAATGTCTGCAAAAGAAATGTGGGACGAGCTGGAAATCCAAATGCTGGGGGCAGATCTTGATGATCGTGCCAAAATTGAGGAGGCAAAGGAAAAGTTTTCGGAATTCCGCGCCAAAGATGGGGAATCTCTGTAATCCACATTCACCAGGTTCTGTGCAGTCCTTAACGAATTAAATAAACTGCACATCAAGAAGGATAGGGATGATATCAACATCCAATTCTTTGTCGCCTTAGCCCCCGAGTGGCAGCTTGCATGTCGGGCAACGAAAAGAGTCTTGAACATTCCTGAGGTATCAATAAATGTCGTCTTTAAGGAGCTTAAGAAATATCAAGGGGATGTGGATCAACAGAAGCTGATGGCAAATCAGTTGGCCTCTCTACTGCTATCAGCCAACACAGGGTTGAAACCGAATGATTCGCTAGCCTTGATCACCAACACGCAGATTCCGACACCATCTTTTGCTCCAGGTTCTTCATCATCTCAGTGCAGGTATGCTTCTCCTCCGCGTGATGTCTATGATGCAGAGGAAGCTTCAATTCAGGAACAGATAGCCTTGTGGACCAATCGTCTCCAACAGCGACGGTTCTCCAACAAGACTAACAACCAACTCCGTTATGACACTGGTCCACGGAGGTACTCAGATGATAGGAGGGATGACCGCCGCGATGAAAATCGCAGAGATGACTACCGAAGGGATGACAGGGATGATCGCCGGTATGATGACAGACGCGACTATCGCGATGATCGCCGTTATGAAAGGCGAGATGAAAGGCGAGATGACAGGCGAGATGACAGGCGGGACGATCGAAGGGATGATCGTCGGGATGACCGCAGGGACCGGAGGCGTGATGATAGCCGCGAGCACCGCCGGGCCGACAAGAGGCCGGCGGAAAGAAGAGAGGAGAAGCCAAAAGCAGACGAGCCAAAGGCCACTGATGAACGTCTCTGCTACAAATGTGGCAAACCGGGCCACTTTGCTAGGGAATGCAAGAATAACTTCGAGAGAGACGTTGCTTACTACGAAAGAAAGCTCGAGGCTGCAAAGAAGAAATCGGATGCGTTAGCCCTCGTCGCCCAGGAGGACTACTGGGATGCTGAAGATTCTGAAGACGAGGATGACAAGGGCAAGAATTGCTATATGGTTGATCGTCTGGGGTTGGCGACTTGTACCGATGTCACTGCTGAAAATTCAGACATTGCTGCTGAGGGGGAGACAATGAAACATCCACCAGCATGTCTGATGGCTACAACCGACGATCCC
>JAANYP010009716.1:0-14052 GCA_020465985.1 Centrapalus pauciflorus
GTGGGTAACGTATGATAGATGATGGATGAGGGATGAGTAGGTGGGTATGGGTAAGTATGGTGGATAGTAGGTAAGAGTAGGTTGAACAACGTAGGTAAGGTAAGGGTAGGTGGGTAAAGGTGGGTGAGATGGGGTAGGGTAGGGTGGGGTAGATGGAGTGGGTGGGTATGGGTAGGTATGGTGGGTAGTAGGTAAAAGTAGCTTGGATAGCGTATGTAGGGTAGGTGGATCGGGTCGGGTAGGTAATGTATGATGGATGAGGGATGGGTAGGTGGGTAGGGGTAGGTATGATGTGTAGTAGGTAAGAGTAGGTTGGATAACAGAGGTTGAGTTTGGGGTAGGTGGGTGGGTGGGATGGGGTAGGGTAGGGTGGGTGGGTGTGTAGGTAGGTAGGTAGGTAGGTAGGGTGGGTGGGTGGGGTAAGACTAGACATTGTGTAGTGTAGTATGTTAAAAGTAATGAGTATTTTTGTAATCAACCACTTTCTGTTTTGAAAAGGAATTGAATTCCATCCATTGTGTGAAGGAATGTTATTTTCCTTCATTCATTGGAAAATTTCAATTTTGATGGAATCCAATTCCTTTTTATAATTGAACCAAACACATGAATTGACTGGAATTGGATTCCTTTCCCCTCCAATTCCTTCGGATTCCAGTGAACCAAACGGCCCCTAAGGGAGAGTTTACCCCCACCACTTTCCAATCACTTCAAACAGCACATTCGATAACTCGTAATTACGAAATAGGTGATTTTCATTTTCAGGGACAACAACACATTACACTATCGTGAGTACCCGTTCCTTTTAAAGCCATGGAAAGCAATAATTACACTCTTCCATAATGAACATGTTTCCGTCTTCAAACGCCACCACCTTTTTGCTTGAAGTGCAAAGTTTAAAGCTCGAAGACTATTAACCCCAATACCTCTGTTATCCATAGATGCAAGTGTGTCTTTCCAAGCTATCCATTGCAGTTTTGTTATTTGTGTCACCTCCCCAAAAGAATTGATTACGAAAGCTCTCTAGTTGTTTGATTATACAAATAGGAGCCTTGTAAAGAGATAGAAAGTGAGTACCGAGAGAGCAAAGAACTAATTTACTCAAAACCAAATGTCCTCCAGCAAAAAGTAATGAAGTCTTCCACATGGGCAAGTCTAGACTTCAAATTTTCGATTAAAGGACCCCACAATTGCTTTCTATTCATGGAGCCACTGACCGTACATCTAAACTGAGTCGCCATTTGACTAACTGTTTGATCATCAACTTCAACTCCGATCAAATTTGCTTTGTCTAAGTTCACTTTTAATCCAGAACCAAGATAAAAAAAATGAAGAATTTTTAAAAGATTGACAGCATATGAAAGAGACCTTTTGCCTATAAAAATTGCATCTTCAACATATTGTAGGTTCGTGATTTTGGGACCATTGTGAGGAAGAGACAAGCCTTGAAAGATTCCAGCAGCACCAGCCTCTTTTAGTACAACGTTAAGGCCTTCGACAATAATAAAGAGAAAGGGTCAAGGGGGTCTCCTTGCCTCGCACCCTTTTGCATCATGAACTCCTTAATCGGCGCACCATTTATTAAAACATATACTTTAGACGTCTTTAGACAGCCACAAATCCAAGCTCTCCATTTATCACCAAAGTTCATCTGACTCGTAACTAAATCAAGAAATCCCCAATTCAATGAATCAAAAGCTTTATCAAAGTCAACCTTTGATCGATTTAGACATCCAATAAATTCATTCATAATTAACAGGCCCGGTGATTGAGGGGGGCTATGTGGGCCTCTGCCCAGGGCCCATATTTAATGAGGGCCTCCAAAAATTTTTTTTAGGGTATGTATGTGAAAAAATAAGCCCAGCAGCTGTAGCACAACGTCCTCACTCATTCGTTTGCCGCTTTGCGCCGGCTTGCATCGATCGACGATCAACGTAGTGTGAAAATGGAGAGGAGCAGTCGCCGCCGCCGTCTTTTGAGTTCTACGAGGCGTCGAGGCCTCTCACCTCTGCGTCTCAGCGTCTGCGCCTCCTCGTCTCCTCCGCTTCTCGTTATTCTCTAGCAAACAGCAACATGGAACCAAATCGCGGTAACAACGGTTTGTTTTTCCAATTTCATTCAATCATTCTTATATTTGAGTATTTGACAAAGTTTGGTCATATACGATTATACTGATATACGAAAGCTTCTGCCTTCTGTTTAGACATTTAGTGATTTGATCACTATCTGAGAAATATTCTGATATGAATTTTGAATAAGAAATCTTCTTATTTGGGATTTTCAGAAATTTTCAGAATTCTGATTTGATTTTTGTCTTCTGATTATTTTTTTCTGGTCACTTGTTGATTTCTGGCACTGCCTACCTGTTGATTGAATGATTGTTGAAGTGTTGACTATTGATTATACTTCTATTGGCCTATTGATTCGGATCAAACAGAAGCCGCGGAGGCCGAGACTAGTTGGACAGTCGACTGTGGACAGAGGCCCCTCAGGTTGTATCTTTTCATTATTTCAATCTTTTCCTAATCGTCTTATAAATTTTTTTATCTCTTTTAGGGCCTCTTTTATAGTTTTTGCACAGGGCCTCCAAAATCTTAGAGACGGCCCTGATAATTAACGGCCCATCCAGAATGCCCCGGCCCCTAATATACGCTGATTGCTCATAGCCCACTACCGAGTTAATAAGAGATTTCAACATGGTAGATAGAAGTTTAACAATAATCTTGTAGAGACAACCAATCAAACTAATAGTTCTAAAGTAAGAAAAGTAAATTGGATCTTTGACTTTACGAATTAAGGAGATGAATGAACAGAATAACCCATTAGGACCTTGAGCTTTATTCCGTAGCATGACCAAACAGCAGCCTGAAAGGGTGATAATTATTGATTTTGTGGGTATTTTTTATAAGGTTTATTTTTCCATTAATTTGGTCGTTGGGTAAACTTCTTTTAATTAATTCACCGGTAAATATACAATTTTAGTATGAAATATAACAAAGAGAACATAGAAATTTGCTTTCTGACAAGAGACTTTTATCAAACTACAATACTAATCCGTATAACAATCTAAAAGCTGTACAAAAAGGTCAAAAACCAACCCCTTACCCCCTCTTTCCGTCGGAATCATTGTCGGCCGGGGAGACATACACCTGACTCTGCACCACCTTTTTCCCAATCTTAAATCCCGGAACCACTGTAAACTCCACTTGCAACTCATCGCCAATGCAACCGGCCGTCACACTTTCCATGTATACATTCGAGAATCGACACCCTTTCCTAACACGAAACATACTCACTTCCTCCTCAAACGACAAAGCCAAACACCGCAGAATCCACACGCGCCGCGCCGTCTCAACAAACGCGCCGAAGAACGCCGTCTCAGGGAACATCCATTCGTTTAACGTTTTTCGCTGGCTGAGGTTGCCGTAGAACGAAAACTCCATTTTTGGATGCACCAATCGCATGTACTTGGCGCGTGTGAACTTGGCGAACGGTGATCTAGGGTTTTCTTTCAGTAGGTGTGTTGTTGTCAACGACTTTAACCTCTTGAATTGATGAAAATTTTGGGAACGATCTTCTTCGTCTTCATCTGATCGAACATTGAAGCCTTCGAAAATTTCACGAGTGACGTATGATTCGAAAGCGAAACATTTGTAGCTAGATTTAGGGAAATTTGCGTTCGGTTCGATTGCTTTTACTGCAGCATCAATATTCCAATTCGAAGCTTCCATGTCACGAATCAAAAGCTTCACAAAGTCCTCTATAGCTATTAAAGCGTAATGTAATACTGCAATGAAATTTGTTAGGTTTAGATCCGACAGATTCATGTTGTCCAAGAGCGGAAAACATGTGCTCGAATTTAGCATCGATTCGATCGATTTGTTTGTTGAATTCTCTTTTATTAAAACTTTTTCCAGAGAACAGATCTCCGAATCTTTTGCTTTCATTTGTTTCTCCATTTTGTTCAACGTGATTTGGTACATCTTCATGAGACTCTGCTGCTCTTGGATCTCGGACAACAGCAGAGTCACATGTGGAGGTGAAGCATCGATCTGTTTCTTTATGAAACTTCGTTTCAGTTCTGAAATCGATTTCAGCTCATTAACCACCGCTTGATCCGCAGACTGTATGCCTTGTTCGTCGTAAGGAAATTGCGCGGCTTGTAGCTCGGCATACGCTGCTTTCAATGATGAAACTGTAGCGAAGAGCTTGGCAACGAACGCCTCCATAGCCGCTCTGCTCCTAAGGTCAGCTTCGTCCATCGACCGTTTGTTGAAATGCTTGTCGAAGTTCTTGAGCTTGTCGTTAGGATTAGGGAGGTGCAAGCAGAAGCCATTATTGGAGAGGGATTTTGTTGGCTTTCGGAAGGTAATGACTCTTTGGAATGTTCTGGAGAGCTTGCTTCGGGATTCAGGTGAACCTGAGGCGGTTGATGCCATGGTGGAGGCGGTGGCGGCGGCCTTTGTGAAAGTGGAAGCCGGAAGTTATGGAGGGTAATGGGCTAAATGGTAGATTAAAGCGCGGGAAAAGTGAGGACAGAGACACGCTGGATACTACTACTCAGAGTCTCACACAACTTGCATAAATAATAATAGCTATTTAAGTTGAATCCTTTTTGTGTCTCAAAAAAAAAAAAAGAAAAATTGTATTTGTATTTTTATACAACTTCTTCTTTTGTCATACAAAATAAATTATTTCTTATCTAAAATAAATAAAACCTTTTGACCTTGGAACATAAATAAAATATGGTAATGAAATAATATATAAAATGTATGTTATTAAATAAAACACAAATTACTAATTTCACAATAATTATTTAAAAACATAAAACTAAATTCACCATGTAAGACTTCGTGAGATGCAAAGAAATTTCATTATTGATGCATTTATATCGTGGCTCAGAGGTTCAACTATGATTGACATCATATTTGTAATTTGTACTACCACCACTTTCATGTGTAATAAAAATAAAAATAAAAATAAAATTTAGGAAAGTAATTTGAAATTATTAGATATTGGGAGGAGTTGTGTGTAAATTTTAAATCATTTTCTCTATTTTGTAGTAAAATCCGGAACCATCAAGCTGAAGTTCATTAGGGGTTGGTTCATTCTAACAGAAGAAAAGAGAGCAAGCTCCAGAATACACGAAGTTATCCTTTAATGTTGACCGAGACAATTTCGTAAACTTGAACGTACTTATAAAGATTAAGGGGATCCTAAGCAACGTTTAAACTTCTGAAGTCTCAGTTATGAAGCACCCAACCTCACCCATGGACGCAAACATGTACGCTTTGGTTGCTTCCGTCATTTCCAATGCTCAACACGAAATCTGTCTGCATACAAATAGGAGTCAATGACGTGTGTTAGACGACAAAACTCTAAGTAAGTGAATCTATCCACAAACCATACATACAAGGTAATTAAGTAAGAATAAGCATGCAATGTATAATGTTTTTTCATAATTAACATCCTATTCCTATATATGAAACACGACCACGATCCGTTAAGTTGTTAATGTGGGTCATTAATTACGAATCGCCATTTTAAAAGGTCACATCTGATTTATAATTAGTTAAAGATTATAGATAGATTAAACCATAAAGAAGGAGGGGTTTGAACTTTGAATAACAACCAACCATCCACACTTGCTTGGCAATACGTACGGTTTGTAAGGAATGTATATTGCATGGACTCTTGACTTATTTGCTATAAATTCACGCACTATTGATATAGTATTAGTTTTGGTTATATATCCTGAAATTCTAACAATTATTATTTCGATTTAAGTGTACCTATAAGTAATTATTAATAACATATTTGATTAGACCGACGTAAAAAAATTTACCTCTATTTATATCTTTTATCTTCCTTTCTTTTATGGGTGTAAATAATATTTATTCTCCATACATTAATCCAATCATGATTTGACGTAATTTAGGTTCTTTACGAGTATTATTACTATATAAACAATAAAACAAGTTGAAAATAATAAAAGATGCTTTAATTAGAGGCTACAATTAATGCATTAGTTTTTACATCATTATGAGTTATTGATACCAAACTCCCTTCCTCTACAATACACTCATTCTTTAACCTTTACTATAGACTCAACATGTTATTATATATATAGAAGGGATTCAATAAAAAATCTAACATGTATCGGAAAATCTTGGAATACCTTCATGCACCACCACAAATGCATCACAATTCTCACGTGATACATCATTATTTCCACATATTGCATCAAATTTCCGTGAGATGCACCGACTTTCTGCGTGATGCACCACCTGATCCAATGACTATAAAGTGGTTTCTCGGTTTTCCGATGCATATAGGTTTTCCATTGAAACCATCCCTATATATTCCAATAATATATATATATATATATATATATATATATATATATATATATATATATATATAGAGAGAGAGAGAGAGAGAGAGAGAGAGAGAGGGAGGTTCAATGGAAAACCACCATGCACCGGAAAACTTGTGAAAACCGCACTGCACCACCACAAATGCATCAAATTTCCCGCGTGATGCATCAAAATCCCGCGTGATGCATCAAATTTTCCGCGTGATGCATCAAAGTGTGACACCCTTGCCACATTAACCACCAATTACAATTCACCCAGGATTAATCACCAACAAACAGATAACATAATGATCTGATAGCTTAATTAAAGTGCGGAAGCAAAATACATAAATAAAAGTATTACAACTGAGTCTAACACCCTACGGTGCTACAAAGGTTACACGTCTAAGTCTACCAACTCAACTTATTACATTATCCCAAATTCATTACAACAGAATTTTCATAAACCAAATACCAAAGTAAACGGTAGAAATCTTCAAATACTTCAATAGATTTCCTAGCTAGATGGTCCAGCTGTAGACTTCCCTTTTCCTGTAAAAATTCAACAACTAAAAGGTAAGCGAATGCTTAGTGAATACCAGATGATTTTTACACATTCTACAAATCTTTATGATGCCCCCAGAGTATCCGCGGTAACACATACCGTATACTCCACACGTATCCAAGATACGCAAACCTGAGCCGCAGCTCCTTCGAGCTGACACTCGGCATAAGAAAAACCAACCATCTGAGGCAGACATTACATCGGGGATGACTTACTGTCTATCCTGACCACAGAGGTGTCAAACTCTTGGTCATATAGCACAGTAACATCAGAGTACAGATGCGACCACGCAGGTCCATCGAGAGGATGCACAACAAATGAACGGACATGCAACAAATATGAATGTGCATCAACATAAACGCATGTTAGTAGAATGCCAAACGAACATGAAACAACAGGCCTCAGCAGGCAATGCAAACATAAAGCAGATGCAGACATGTTAAAAATCAAAGGTACTCACAGTGGGTGCGTTATTATCTTTATTCAAATTTTATTTCTTCTCGGGATTTCAACCGGATCACAAAGTACCCCACTGTGGGTTAAACAACACCACAAGGGACC
This sequence comes from Centrapalus pauciflorus, assembly GCA_020465985.1. Taxonomy (NCBI): domain Eukaryota; kingdom Viridiplantae; phylum Streptophyta; class Magnoliopsida; order Asterales; family Asteraceae; genus Centrapalus; species Centrapalus pauciflorus. The sequence goes on from JAANYP010009716.1 coordinate 7,479, forward strand.
TGTTTCATTTCCATAATGAAAACATATTATCATTATATGTTCTTTAACAATTTCCATCAACTTGTATAAAATAAAGTGCTATAACATTCGGAAACGTCATCCGAAACTCATATTTTAAATCGTTATTCAAGGTGTTATTATTCCCAATTAACCCTCCATTATATGCCTTATTATAGTCCACAAGATATCCTAAAAGTGTGTTTAATTGTCCATTAATTCGGGTCCTTTTAAACCCATCCGAATTACCCCAAAAATAAACGAACTCGCCGAGTAGGCTCATGGAACTCGCCGAGTTCCTGTCCGAATTTCGAACCCTTAGTTGAATTTCGGACACATCCGGATTGGGTTGACCCATCCGAGTTCGGGTTGACCCATCCGAATTCGGACCCTCCGAGTTCGGTTCTTAAATTGATTTCGATCCTTATCCAAATTTCGGGTCTCATCCGAATTCGGGTTCCAACCGAATTCGGATCCAACACTTATGAATTTTTATGAAGATTTATTCATCTGTTCTTGAGTACTCGCCGAGTTCACTAGCAGGTTTTCATATCGCAGCTACGGGTTTTGCACTAAAATTTCCATAAATTCATTCCTATCAACATGCAATCCAAAATAATGATATACTAACATATATTGAACGTTTCTACATCATTTTTCGCATCAATAACATTCTAATTCGTCCAGATTGGATCAAAATTGAAGAAAAACCTCAAGAACACTAAAAACTTACAAAAATTAAGATTTCTAACCTTTTAGGACGAATTATCCAACGATTCTTGTTTCTGGTGCTTCAGTGATGCTCAATTGATGATTCCCAACTAATATTACATACATGCATCAACAATTTCTCAGTTTATAAATCCGAATTTTGAATCTTTATAACTTCCAAATAAACCCCAAATTGAGATATAGTGTTTCTTACCTTAATTCCCACTTGAATCTTGTTAATTTCTTGGTTTAATCCACGAATTTCTTTCTTCAAATTCGAATTTCAGCAGAATGTTTGAGAGAATTTGAGAGAGTTTTAGTTGTAGAGAGAGAGAGAGAGAGAGATATCATTCAAATGTAAGACCAATGGTCTTTTATTCCCAATTATCGGCTATTGGCACATTTAGCCCCTCAACTTATCCGGTTCCATAAATTACTGATTTCTATCTTAATTTTATTATCACCAACAAATAAAAATCATCATACTAAACCAAAATAATTTGACATTCTTAATATTCCTTAATTTCTTAAAATAACAACCAACTTTTTATAACTGAACACATAATCATTTTCATAGTTCAACTTAATTATGCAAATTACAAATTTTAAACTTAATAAACTTCAAATACAATAATTTAAATCCGAGGATGTTACAGCATGGGCTCCACCACGCTCAACTTCGTCCTCGAAGTTACTCGGATTCGAACAGTTGTGGATATTTCTTTATCATTTCAGACTTAGTCTCCCAGGTATGATTCGCTCCTTTGTGATGCTTCCAACGTACAAGCACCATTTCTATCTCTTTGCTTCTTAATTTCTTCACTTTTGTATCTAACACACACTCCGGCTCCTCCACATAACGAAGCCTTTCGTCAATCTGTAGCTCGGTGTGATCAGCCCAATCTTCGTTTTCGGCAGTGAATGACTTCCTGAGATTTCCCACATGGAACACTGGGTGTATGCCCGACATTTCTTCAGGCAACTCTAAACGATATGATTGGTTTCCAACTTTTTCTATTATCTTAAATGGCCCAACAAATCTCGGAGCCAGCTTGCCTCTCTTCACGAAACGAGTAACACCCCTCATTGGTGATACTTTCAGATACACCCAATCATCTACCTCAAAGCTGATTGGTTTGTGCCTTCTATCGTAATAACTTTTCTGGCGATCCTGGGCCGCCTTCATATTCTGTCTTACCAATTGAATCTTTTCATTTGTTTCTTGCAATAATGCCGGCCCAGCAATCGGCGTTTCACCGGTTTCCCTCCAACATGTAGGAGTCCTACATCTTCTCCCATATAATGCTTCAAAGGGTGCTTTCTTGATCGTCGCGTGGTAACTATTATTATATGAAAACTCGATCAGTGGCAAATGATCGTCCCAATTGCCGCTGAGGTCTAACACACACGACCGCATCATATCTTCGAGTGTTAGGCTGGTCTTTTCACTTTGACCATCGGTTTGTGGACGGTAAGCCGTACTCATTGCGATCCTCGAACCCAACCCTTCTTGTAAAGCCGACCAAAAGTTGGAAGTAAATCGGCTGTCACGATCAGATACAATGGACTTCGGTACTCCATGTCTAAAAACTATCTCGTCCAAGTAAATTTGAGCTAACTTTTCCAGTGAATAATTTTCTCTTATTGGAATGAAGTGTGCCGACTTGGTTAATCTATCAACAATTACCCACACTGCATCGTGTTGACGCCTAGTTTTCGGCAACTTTGTGACAAAGTCCATCGTGATATGCTCCCACTTCCATTCCGGAATGGGAAGCGGTTGCAAATTACCATAAGGCTGCTGGTGTTCGGCTTTCACTAATCGACAAGTTCGGCATCTCTCCACATACTGTCCGATATCTTTCTTTAATCCGGGCCACCAAAAATCTGCTTTTAGCTCATTGTACATCTTTGTACTTCCAGGATGTATAGAAAACTTTGATTGATGTGCTTCTTCGATAATCACTTTTCGCATCCCACCAAACTTCGGCACCCAGATCCTCCCATATATACCTTTCAAACCCGTTTCACTCGTTTCCATATTCTTAATCTGTGCCCTTATATCTTCAGCACCAATGTTTTCTTCTTTCAAAGCTTCCACTTGAGCAGCTTTAACATTATCGATTATTGTGGAAGTCAACATCGTAGACGTCAGCATATAACAACAATCCTTGGCATATGCTTTGCGACTCAAAGCATCGGCTACCACGTTAGCTTTCCAGGATGGTAAAGGATCTCACAGTCATAATCCTTTATTAGTTCCATCGAACGTCTCTGTCTCATGTTAAGTTCTTTCTGGCTGAAGATGTACTTCAGGCTTTTATGATCCGTGTAAAGTTGACACTTAGTACCGTACAGATAATGCCTCCATAATTTCAGAGCAAAAGTGACAGCTGTCAACTCAAGATCATGAGTTGAGTAGTTCTTTTCATGCTGCTTAAGTTGTCTCGAGGCATACGCTATTACTTTTCCACGTTGCATCAATACCGCACCAAGTCCTAACCTCGAAGCATCCGTGTATACAACAAAATCCTCATTACCCTCTGGTAGGGCAAGTATCGGTGCTTCACTTAACGTTTTCTTCAAAACATCAAACGCCTCTTGCTGCACGGTTTCCCAAACAAAAGGTGCATTCTTCTTCGTTAAAGCAGTCAAAGGAACTGCAATCTTGGAAAAATCCTTAATGAATCTCCTATAGTAGCCTGCCAGCCCAAGAAAACTTCTGACTTCAGTAGCTGAACGAGGCGGCTCCCAGTTTCTTACCGCTTCTACCTTAGCCGGATCTACAGAAATTCCGGCCCCTGAAATCACATGCCCCAAAAATTGAATCTGTTGCAGCCAAAACTCACATTTTGAGAACTTGGCATACAACCTTTCCTTTCTTAACAATTCCAATAACTCTTTTAGATGATCTGCGTGTTCAGCTTCAGACTTAGAGTATACCAAAATGTCATCTATAAAAACAATCACCGACTTGTCCAACATCGGTCTACAAACTCGGTTCATCAAATCCATAAAGACAGCCGGGGCATTGGTTAACCCAAAAGGCATAACCAAGAACTCGTAATGTCCGTAACGTGTCCTAAAAGCTGTCTTAGGCACATCTTCCTCTCGAATTTTCAGCTGATGGTACCCCGACCTCAAGTCAATCTTGGAAAATACACTCGCCCCATGCAATTGATCAAACAAGTCATCTATCCTTGGCAACGGATACTTGTTCTTAACAGTCAGCTTATTCAGCTCCCGATAGTCTATGCACATCCTCATCGTGCCATCTTTCTTCTTTACGAACAACACCGGAGCTCCCCACGGCGATGAGCTTGGTCGAATAAAGCCCTTGTCCAACAACTCCTGGAGTTGTGTCATCATCTCTTTCATTTCAGTAGGAGCAAGGCGATAAGGGGAACGAGCTACTGGTGCAGCTCCAGGGATCAGATCAATTCGGAACTCCACTTGTCTCTCAGGCGGCACGCCAGACAAGTCTTCCGGAAACACATCCGGGAATTGTGAAACAACAGGCACATCGGCCAACGTCTTCTTCTCAGCCTTGGCATCAATAGCATATGCCAGGTAGGCGTCACAACCCTTTGCAACAAGCTTCCGGGCTTTTGCAATGGTCAACAAACACAGATCCTCACTTCTCCTATCCCCGTAAATACAGATCTCACGCCCCTCCGGAGTAGTTATCTTGATCATACGCTTCTTACACACTATATGGGCTTCGTTCTCTATCAACCAATCCATCCCGATAATTACATCAAATTCACTAAACTCGATCGGAATCAAGTCCAAATTGAAGACTACATCTTCAATCACTAAGGTGCAGTTACGGTATACGTGGTCTACCTTGACAAAAGTATTACTAGCAGTTTCAATATCTAGTACAGCAGATAGCTTAGACAAAGGCATGGCAAGTTGTTGTGCAAACATAGTAGATACAAACGAGCGGTTGGCACCCGAATCGAAAAGAACTCGTGCAGGCATGGAATTAACAATAAACATACCAGTAACCACCTCGGGGTTTTCCCTTGCCTCTTCCGCAGTAATCTGGAATGCACGAGCTGGTGCCCTTTGTGGCTGGTTCCGGCGGTTGACTGAACCACCACTAGATCCTCCAGATGATCGTGTTGTCGATGGAGCAGCAGCTGTAGGAGCATTCTTTCGACAATTCCGACTATAGTGCCCCCATACTCCACACTTATAGCAAGCATCAGATCTTCGTGGACATTCATTCTAAAAGTGGCCCAACTCCCCGCAGCAAAAACACGCACGCCCGTTTGTGCATTTGCCGAAGTGTTCCAGATGACACTTGTTACAGTATTGTGGCTCGGTGTTGATTGAGTATGCACGTGCACGACCAGACGAACTAGACTGTCGACGGAATGACTGTTGCGGCGAGTACTGCGATGATCGTGAAGAACCAGAATAGCCTACTTCACGCTGACGTTTCGGTGGTGAAGGTTGAGTTGGGTTAGCTGAAGCAGCAGCAGACCCCATCACGTATCCAGACATACTTAGAATCTGTTCCACATTTCTGGCGGCTTCCAGTAAACCAGCAAATGTGGGGTAGCGTACATTGCTCATCACCCTCCGAATCTCCAGATCCAGACCAGCCTCAAACCTGGTCACTTTTCTTTCCTCAGTATCCACCTGATGAGGCGCGAACCGCGTACTGGGACACAGACTTAGTCCCCTGAATCAGTGTCATGAATTTTGCCTCAAGTCTTCGGCGCTCATCGGCCGGGCAGTACTGCTGAGTGAAAACTTCAGTGAACTCAGCCCATTTCATTACAGCAACCTTCTCCATTGTTAGTGCATTCACCATCGAGTTCCACCACATTATTGCGTCTTTGGTGAACATGGCAGTAGCGAATCGGACCATATCCTTCTCAGCACAATCGCTGATTCGGAAAGTCCTTTCTGTAGCTGTTATCCACTCCAATGCAGTAACAGCATCCCCCAACCCAGTAAATTCAACGGCTCCATTTCCCTTAAAGTCCTTAAACCGACAACCCCTGGGCTTATTAGATGACCCAGTGTTGTCATCTTGCTCGTCATTGTTTCCTCCCTCCTTTTCCTTATTCTTCCTTTTATCTTCCCTTCGCTTAGCTTCGGCCTCATCTCGAGCCCGAAACTGATCTTGAATCATCCGATTTTGCTCAGCCATCATGGCTAGCATCATTTCTCTCGTCTCTTCTGGTGTCATTCCTCCTCAAGACATGTTATGAAATATGAAACATATAACTTATTTAGTAACATGTCATTTATTTATAGACACCACCCAATTGTCCCGTATGATAGTTAATATTCTTATGATTACTAGATCGTAACCTATCTTAGTTCAGATCATTACTTAGAATCACTACATGTCAACACTTAATGTTTGAGACCAAGACCTCACGGACACTTGAATCTCAAACTACTGCTCTGATACCATCTCGATGTGACACCCTTGCCACATTAACCACCAATTACAATTCACCCAGGATTAATCACCAACAAACAGATAACATAATGATCTGATAGCTTAATTAAAGTGCGAAAGCAAAATACATAAATAAAAGTATTACAACTGAGTCTAACACCCTACGGTGCTACAAAGGTTACACGTCTAAGTCTACCAACTCAACTTATTACATTATCCCAAATTCATTACAACAGAATTTTCATAAACCAAATACCAAAGTAAACGGTAGAAATCTTCAAATACTTCAATAGATTTCCTAGCTAGATGGTCCAGCTGTAGACTTCCCTTTTCCTGTAAAAATTCAACAACTAAAAGGTAAGCGAATGCTTAGTGAATACCAGATGATTTTTACACATTCTACAAATCTTTATGATGCCCCCAGAGTATCCGCGGTAACAC
>JAANYP010009718.1:0-12056 GCA_020465985.1 Centrapalus pauciflorus
TTCATGTAACGCTCAAATTCTCAAATCTATCAAACATTAATAACATCAACCAATGTGAATGATCATTCAGCTAATGTGAATGGTCATTCACATTAGGAAATTTACCATTCACATTGGTTGTATCATATCAGCACAACATGTATGCTGTGCATCGTCAACTACTAACAAGCAGTAACAAGTAATGACAAACAGTAACAATGAACATTCATGTAACGCTCATATTCTCAAATCTATCAAACATTAATAACATCAACCAATGTGAATGATCATTCAGCTAATGTGATTGGCCATTCACATTAGGAAATTTACCATTCACATTGGTTGTACCATATCAGCACAGCCTGTATGCTGTGCATCGTCAACTACTAACAAACAGTAACAAGATTAATGACAAACAGTAACAATGGTCATTCATGTAACGCTCAAATTCTCAAATCTGTCAAACATTAATAACATCAACCAATGTGAATGATCATTCAGCTAATGTGAATGGCCATTCACATTAGTAAATTTCACCATTCACCTTTGGTTAAATAATATCAGCACCTTACATTAGTCCTGTTAATTGTCAACTACATTTTGTGAATGATCAATCTTCTAATGTGAATGGTCAATTAAGTAATGTGAATGATTAATTAAGTAATGTGAATGATCATTTAAGTAATGTGAATGGTCAATTAAGTAATGTGAATGGTTAATTAAGTAATGTGAATGATCAAATAAGTGTACAAGAAGTATAAATAGTTAAATAAGTGTTGTGAATGATCAATTAAGTAATGTGAATGATCAATTGACTAATGTGAATGATCATATAATGTGAATGATGAATTTAAGCAATGTGAATGGTCGCTGCAATTACGAAAATACCCTTGGTACGCTGGATACGCTGGATTTTGGAGGGACGCTGTGGAACCAAATTCTATATATATACACTACTTATAATGCATTTAGGTTTGTACAACTTTCTAAAGCATGTCTTAAAATTAAGAGGTACAAACCTTTCATGCATCTTTGCTTTTTTACAAAGCATCTTTTCTGATCCACGCATGCTTTTCTTTCTTGGAAACCCACAAAACACTTCAGTGTTACTGACTCTAGGTTATTCCTCCCAAGACGTTGCCATTATTCTTCCCAAGACGTTGCTTCGGCCCCAATCCATCCATCTGCTCGATCTGTCTTCGTGGTTTTCTGTGGGCGACCACCCCTGCAGCTGCCGCCACTCACGCGCACCCTCACTATAGCCACCGCCGCTCACGCTCACCCTCACTATGGCGCCTCTTCTCCACCTCCCTCTCTCTCACACATCTCTCACTCGCTCGGTCTCCCTCTCTCCCTCCCTCACGCTCTCTGTCTCTCCTCGGTCGTCGTCGCCGCCACACACCAGTGCCGCCACAACCACCACGATCATCAAACCCTTATTTGCTCGGGTTGGAGGTTTGCTTTTGGTTGCTGCTGCTGGTTTCTACCTTTCTTTTTCTCCTCCGGTGGTGCTGCTAGGACCTCAAAGTCAGAATCACCACTCACTTCGATTTCTTCTTCATCATCAGAAATCTCGGTAATGATTTTCTTCTTAGCTACTGCGGCTCTTTTAGTTGGTTCTTTCTTTTTTGGTAGTTCTGTTTCCATTTCGATTCAACGGTTTGGGCTGAAGTATCAAGTATTTTAGGCACCAATTTACAGAAAACAGAGTTCATAGCTGAATCATCTCAGCGGAGCCATATGTTTCTCTACGTATAATAACCAGTTTGTCCAAGAGATCCACAGGTATGCTTCGAAGTCTCTATCTATATTTCTGTTGGAATCGATATCTTTGTAATCTATATATTGGAATTTATCCGATTTTATTTATAATATCCGTCAGATTCATTGTGTTTTTGGTTTCAAGTTGTGATTATTCAGAGAAATCAAAAGCAGAATCAGTTTTTCTCAAAACTAATCAGCTTATAAGTTCTAAAATGCACATATATGTATATCCATATACTGATAAAACTCTTAAATTCTGACAGTCGCAATGGCGTGGGAAGACGGAAAGCTGCTGGTAATTGAACAAGTGGAGGTGGCGCCACCGCATAAACTGGATGTCTGCGTTAAGATTCTCTTCACTTCACTCTGCCACACTAATGTTTACTCCTGGGAAGCAAAGTTGATAATCAATTAATTTTACTAGACCTTTGTAGCTTCGAGTTTTTAACATTTGCTTGTTTTGAACTCAAATCTTGATATTTTTGTTATTCGTGATCTTTTCAGGGTCAGAATCCTGTGTTTCCAAAAGAGTGAGGACATGAAGCTGGAGGGTATGTTCATTTCCTGTATAAATTTAAAATGGTTTCTATAAATTGCTTTTATTTCGGCGTAGTTCAACGAGTTTGATTAATGTGAATAGGGTTGTGGAGAGTGTTGGGGAAGGTGTAACTGATTTTCTGCCAGGGGAATGGGCTGTAAAAATGGTTGAATTGTGCGTTTTGAATTTGAAAGACGACAATGATGTCTAAATAAGGTAAACATATCAGATTTTTAGATGGTTTTATGCTATTGTGGATTCCAACCAAATCAAATTTATATGGTTTTTTTTCTTGTGGAATGCAACCAGATCTAATTTATATGGTTTTTTTCTTTTTACAGCTGGTTATTGATATTTTACTCATCTGAGTAGTTAGTTGATACGTTGAAACTTGTATATGCTATCAACACCCATGTGCATGTCGATCATGTCATGGGAGTGGAGGCTGGCGATAAAATTTCAAAAGCAAAGCATCAGTCTTGTGGAGGCTGGCGATAATATTCAATTTGGCGATCTTTACTTGGAGGTTCGAAGTCAATTTTTTTCCCGTAATTGACTGTTGCAATATTATTTCTCCTAAAAGGGTTGCTTGTTGAATCCTTAGCTAAACTATCACCTTTTTCTTCCATGTTCGTGCAACTCCAGGGCATACGTTAGGGTGTGTTATCATGTTACAGGGGATGGACGTGATCGACCTCAACCAAGAATGGCATTTACTGGTGATGCTTTATTGTTACATGGATGTGGGAGAGCAGATTTTCAGGTATACAAGTGTAACTAGGATGTAATAGCTGAATAATTGGGACAAGAATAGTTAGTTTTGGCCATTACAAAAATTTTAAGTTTCTTATCGTTAAGATCTTTGTTCAAATCTTTTGTTGGGTTTGATGGTATATGTTTTTTAAGTTTTTATAATGCAACTATCTAGATGGAATATGTTTTACATTTGCTATGGTCCCAAACCCAATTATTAACTTAATAAAATTTTGAGATTACATCTAAACAAGATTTTACTCATGGATAGTATTTCTTTTTCTGTTTTTATTTTCCAGTAGCTGATGCTGGTGGCTATTTCTTGTGTTTTATGGCCGGTATATCAGCTATATCTGTTATTTTTATGCTTGTTTTATGCAGAAGGTACAAATAATCAAAACACAATGCTGAATTTTTAGAGGTACAAGTAGTTCTTTCATCAAGTACAACTTCTTTTGGAACAGATTTAATCAACTGCTTACATGAGTCACTGTGGTGTATAGTTGTATACTTTAGTCTTGTGTATCCTCAAGATATCCATATTATGCAATTTCAGCTTATTAAATTGCCATTATGCAATTTGAAAGATCGTTGTCATAGTAAGCAATTTTAGCATTTTAAATTGCTATTTTGTGCAAATTCTGCACAATATAGATAGTTCTTGAGTTCTTAATAATTCCATGGTTTCATGTGTATATTTTGAAGTTTAAGCTATAAAGCATTCAAAGATTAAAGCCAAAGTTAATTGTTATTGTAAGCAATTATAATTAATTAGTTAGAATTCATTTTAGGAGGATTAAATTTTGTAGAAATTTCTATAATTCTAGATAATTTAAGAAAATGTCTGGTTTAACTTTTGTAGGGCCAGGTTTTACTTTGTTCTTCTGCTGTAGCTAATAAAATGTCTTATCACATAAATATCAGGTTTTTGACATTTCGGCTTTACAATTTTTTTCTCCAAGTGAGTTGGATTATTTACTTTGTGGTTGTGGAGAGTTGTGGGAGGTAAATTGCTCTTTAATCTGGTGTGTTACTCATAGCTGGACTTGCTTTTTCCTTGAATGTAATTTAACTTTCTTCTAAATGCAGGCTGATACGCTTGTTGAACACATAAAGTTTGATCGTGGAAACACTTCCAAGAGCACTGCAGTAGTGAATGTATGTTATGTCTTTCATTTTTATAATTCTGTATGTTAAAGAGGTATGATCTAATAAAATTTGTCATCTATGACTTTTTAGTTGCTTGAGATAATGGGTGATCTAAATCCAGAACGACGTGCATTCTGTGAATTTGTCACAGGGATCCTCGGCTTCTTCCTGGTGGTTTGGCGATGTTGAATCAAGATTGTGACATTTATATTGATGATATTTTTAGCGTCGTTTATGCTCATACAGGTTCGGAAATATTCAAGGAATGTGTGAGGGGAGTCCAAAAAACAAGACAATATAGCTCGTTACGCATCAAGTTGATGATTTGCAGGAAGAACCCTGATGGTGCAGATTCTGATTCCTGCCAATGTATGTGCTCAGCTACCCATGATTTAATTATTGTTCCAAGTAATAGATTGAGCTTCTGACTAATAGTTGGCTATCATTTTGTAATGCACTAACTATTAATCCATCAAAACCTTGTCTAACAGGGCCACATGTCACGAAGGTAATTGCCAAAATGGATGATATTGTTTCTGGAGTTACTTTTGATCCAGAGTCCATTCAGGATATTGATCAACCGACTGTTTACATCGGGATTCTACTAATAAGCAGGCTGATGAAACAGAGTCTCAAGTGACAATCACTCGGTCTGCAATTACACCTGATCGGATGAAAATTTGTTGTCCATAGATGAAGCTCGTCAAGCTGAAACGTGTAGTTAAATGCATCAAAGGGATAGGGGAATAAAAAAATAGGGGAAGAACAGTATCTCTTGATATAAAGTAAACTGGTTTTGGATTTTGATATTTTCTAACGCTTTGGCTGGGAGCCAACTTCTGCATTTTTTACTCCGCTTTTCTCATTGAGTTTATAACGTTTCTGTGATTGTAATTCCTGTTCAAATCCTCCATTGTTGGGATGTCCATATCACTTTTGTTAGTTGTTTATATCAGGACAAGTACAAGGTGTACAATCTCTACTCTGACTCTGAGAGGCTATATGATGCATCACTGTTTGAAGGGAAGGTTCGTCAACAATTTATCATACTTTCAATTTTTTTAATATTTTTGTCAATGAAAGAATCATACCATTCTATTTGTAGGTGGTTATCTAGCTAAACTATGAAATAGAATTGAATTGGCAGCAATTGGTTTCATAGTCTAATCTATGTAGATTAATTTTTATATTTTATGAATGAATTTTGAAAGAAATTTTGGATGAGTTTCAGGAGGTGGAGCTGTGACATCAAGCTTTAAGTGAGTTCTATTTTTTTATTTTTTGATGCTGTAAAATTTAATGTATTCATGAGGTTGGAGGATTTTTAGGTTGTGTGAGAATTTTGAAATATTCGAGTTTCTCATTACTATGAAATGTTGCATTGTATTAATGACCTGCTTATGAAGTTTTGCAGAGTTTGTGATAGTTCATCTTATTAATTGCTTGATTAAATAACCTGACAAAACTATTATTCTTTTATGATTTTGTGATGTTTATGCATTCTACAATTAAGTGACTAAGTATTGGAATTGCATTTTTTTATGGCAGTTATCTACACATATATACATCCAATGACATGTCTTTCAATGAGCTATGATAAAACTCTCGCAACACAGACAATTTCTGCTCCAATTGCGTAGATGGTGGGGAACTTTTATGTTGTGATTATTTATTCACTTGGTTTTCTGTTTACATATTTCATTACTTTCAAATGATGTCTGATTCATGTTTCGTACATTTTATTTAAGTTGCCAAGTATGGTATTCTTAAAAATTTTATTCATGTTTATAACATGAATGTTGATATCTCCTTGCCAAGTATGGTATTCATGTTTCATTCATGTTTCAACTATAGAGCATCATCAAACAGAGGTCTCTATTTTTTGTGATATTTGTTACTTGCTTATTTAATGCACATCACTTGCATAGAAAGTTAATTAAATTGTTTAGCCAGACCATATGTTGTACCGACACAGATTATTAAGTTTTCATTGATTGAAATATTGCCTTTGCCTTTATTTTTACCTGAATGACCATTTTTAGCGTCCATAAGTAGGCTTGTATTGTTACAAATAAAATGCATCCACCGTCTTCTTAAATTCTATATTTGGAAATGACTAAAATGTAGGACTTTTATGAGTTGCTCATATGCATAATTTGTTTTCCTAACTGTAGAATGCATCTTTGAGGTTGTGCCATAGGTGCTAATACTGCCAAACATAATAAATTTATACCAGCATCTGAAAATAGGGCATTGATCTATGTATCCAAATTCTTGGCATACACTTTTTTTCCTTGTTTTTTCAAACCGATGGATCCCAAACGAAAATGTTACCAAATAAAAATTGTTAGCCGCCGCCGCTTTGCGCGGGTACACCACTATATATTGGAATGTAGCCATGAATACCCATAAATAAAACAATTATTTGTAATTAAAGGTTTAACTTCAAGTCTTCAACCATTTTAACAAAAAAAAAAAAGAGAGAGAGAGAGAGAGAGAGAGAGAGAAATTGTATTCTTGTAAATACCTGAAATCTGTCGTAAAAAAATTTTAATAGATGAAAGTTAGGTTGAAGAAGGAAATATAGATAATAGAGATATTTGTGCAAAAAACCATCATCATGTTGAACTTTTTTTGTGATTAAAACCTCCAATCATTTTTCATTTTATAAAAAATTCCAAGTAACTAAAACTTATCAAAATGATTTTTTTTTTAAATGACTTGCAACCTGATGATAAAAAACATCAACTAACTAAAACTTATCAAAATGATGTTTTTACTCTCAGAAAAATGACTTGCAACCTGATGAACTGGTTGTAATCTGCTGACCAATCATTGATCTCTAAAGAACATTCTTTCCAGCAAACTCATCTGTCTGTGTTTTATTATTCAAATTCACTTTTTTTTGTTGGAATTTAATTTCTCGATGAAAGTTTGTTGGTCGCTGATGACTTGTCGACGGTGACCTATGACTTTCAATCGGTTACAACCGATAATATCTCAATCCCATGAGTTTTTGCTGCTTGAGGATTTTTGTGCAATGAAAATTGGTTGAAGGTTTTAACCATAAAAATGGTCCAACTTAAAGATTTTTTGCATAAATAATTCTAATAACAAGCAGTGGAAGCGCATGATAGAACATTACAAGACATCATAGGGGTCGCACTCCCATTTGGGGGAAAGATTATGATTTTAGGAGGTACATCACGTGGTACTACAAAGTAGGGGTGTTCAAACAAAACCGGAAAACCGAGAAACCGAGCCGAACCGCTTAAACCGCTTGATCCGAAACCGAAACATCACGGGGCGGTTTAGGTTTTCATTTTTAGAAAACCGTGGATAACCGAACCGAACCGATTATATATATACAAGTTAGTAGCATTTATTTGTACATTCATTTAAACATTCTAATATCTTAAATACTAAATTTTCAACTGATTTTTATTTTAATTGTTTTATTAGATAAATTTAGTGTAACTTTTAAGATTTATAATTAAATAGTTTACTATAACTTTGAACTTAAATAGAATTTTTGCTTAAAAATGATATAATTCTATAATTTTATTTGCTTTTAAGCATATGACGGGTAACCGTGAACCGAACCGCGGGTAACCGGCTTCTAACGGGTAACCGAAACCGAAAATACGGTTCACATGTTAGCTACTAACCGAACCGAACCGAACCGTGGACACCCCTACTACAAAGGTATTGGTGACCCATGTCAAGAAATTCAATCGAGATGGAGTCTACACATCAAATGTGGTGTATCAAGAAGTCTTCCGTGATTATTAAGGTACAATCCTATAGTTCGCATTACTCATATTTTTCAATACTTTATCTTGATAACTATCAACCTTTTATTATTTGCAGGATGTACATTAAACGGATCGTTCAAGTGAAGCATTATCATATTTGGATATTTTGGATGCATAAAATGAAAAATGCTTGTAAATTTTTTATCACAAATATATTTGATCATATTTTTGTCTGTAACCATATGGTTTTTATGATATTTGACTGACACATAAGGTTTTTTTCTTTTACGTTGTTTAAAGATATTATTCATCATCGTCATCTATTAAACGAACAAGTAATCGAAAAAAATATTTGTCGCCGCCGCCGCTTTGCGCGGGCATGTAGCTAGTATATATATAGGAGTGGGTTCAATGGAGAACCTCAATGCATCGAAGAACTTTGAAGAACCACAATGCACACCACAAATGCATCACAATTCCACCGAGATGCATCAAAACTTCCACGTGATGCATCGTAAATTCCGCGTGATGCATCGACTTCCACGTGATGCATTACAATTTTATAGCGATGCATTGTGGTTCTTCAAGGTTCTTCGATGCACAGAGGTTCTCCATTGAACCCACCCCTATATATATATATATACACACACACACACACAAATTTAATTGTTTGTTTAATTATAAAATTTTCTTTTGTAAACTTACTAAAATTTTTTTTAAATTTTGAAATACATCGGTTGCACATTTCAAACTTCGTTGGTTGCACAGTCAAAATTTACACTACGCAACGTGATTATTGGCTTGGGACCGGTTGCCCGTGCTACTGGCCCCGAAGCCTTGGGTCCGCCCAAGTTATCATTAAAACCTCTTACCGAATAAAATGTTCACATCTGATCAGACCCTGATAAGAGTTACCAAACACACCCTAAAATGTTAATGCATCCATTCTGTGAAAGAGTTTCAAAGGCATTCAAGAGTATCTTTCTTGTTCTTATAATCATGATAAAGTATTAACAATTGTTCTTGCAACAACTCCTCCATACAAGCTATCGTCTCTTTTTATCTTGTTTTTGCAACAACTCCATTACATACAAGTCTATTATATCTTTTGGTACTTCTATAGAAAGTACCAAAATGAAATTGAATTGATTAGTATCATAACACAGCCATTCTATATAATTATAACATAATGTGAAACTTAATAAATAAATATAAGTTTTATTTATACACTTCTACTAGTATTATAGCCATATATGTGGGATTGAACGCCTTTTAACACAACAATGACATAACAAAACGAAACATAAACAAGATAAAAATATTTCCTTTTTACGGCGGACCAATTAATTAAATATTAAAATATTTGAGTTATTACAACGAATACTATTAAAAGATAAATACTAAATGTGTTAACTAAAATACAATGTTATATTTATTAATCAATTAAACATAAAACATATTGTTTTGGGTTCATTTCCGGATTCGTCATCTTGAGTTACCTTATTTGAATACGATATCATTAACCTGGGAAAATCCTCGGATCCATATCGGAAACAAAGATGGAGATGCAATTAATTCCCCCTTAGGGTTAGGGATGGAACCCAGGATTAAAATTTGGTGTCTAGGAATGGGTTCATCAACATCTGACACATCTGCATCCCCGTTGTCATCTCTATTTAGTATTTAGGGCCCTTGTCATATTTTCTTAACCAAAACCAGTCCACGTGCTAATGATCAACCTCCTTTTGATTAGTGATTTGATTTCGGTTCACTATTTAATTTGGACTTCATTAGGTTTTTGAGAAGAAAATAAAATTAAATGGAAAACAGTTTATGTCAAATCCTAGTTAAAATAGGCTGAAAGGAAATATGAAACATCATGGGAATTATATATTTGAACCAAAAATATGATTGTTCAATAGAATCTCATGATATTGTCGTAGAAATATATAGATATTCAAAACGCTAATTCTATACATACATTTCCTTATTGCTAGTCATACAACCCTTTTACACTGATAAGAAGATTATGTTAAATTCCGCCTCAGTAAACAACATATCAGAATAGAAATGTATGATTAATAGAACTTAAAAAGAGAAGTCCGGGTACATGTTCTGGCATAAATGATTTTTCACATGCGTGTTTCAAATTAACGACCACAGTTAGAACGAGTACCCTTCACTTCATATATAGCTTATCAAATATTAATCCAAAATATACCATTATTTTTAATGCCCTTTTTTTTTATGAAAAAAGGTTTTTTAAATACGTTGTAATAACTAAAAACAATTATGATTTCTTTTTGTTCGAATCTTGAACAATAAAACCAAGAACTTCTGTAACACTTTGAAAATTATTTACATGTGGAATCCACCATTTTCAAAAAAAAAAAAAAATGGAGATTATATGCGAGTATCAAATTAATAAGAAAAGCAAACATAAATGATGCATCCAGATCCAGTAATAAATTACAAGGCATTAGCATACTTGGGAAATAATAAGATCACTTTGGTTTCATGAAGAAAACAAGTTTTGAACATATGCACTTGATATGAAGACAAAAATATCTACATAATATGACACAGATAACTCATAATATATAATAAATAATTTGTAAGTATTACATAATTGTCGTATATTATAATATACCATTACAGTATTTATAAAATAAATAAAAAAAAGAGGGAGGGAGTTTATATAAATTTAAAATCTGAAGGAAAAAAAATCAACACAAAAGGTTAGGGACTTTGAATTTATCAGAAGTCAAAACAAATCTACATTATATAAGTCAACGTAAATTATGAAACTTAGGAAGTGAACTCAAATCTCCCTGCAAGAAGTCAACTTATAGGGGTTTTTAGATTTGAGTCAATTTAGAGACTTTTAAATTATCAAATGAAGTCGAGATTCATGAAAAGTAGACAAAAATCTACTTTTGTGAGTCACTCAACTTGTTTCAAGAACAACAGTAATGCTACAGATTAGGGAATCCAAATATTATGGTAAACAATAAAGAAAGAATCAAAGATACCTATTAGAATAGCATTTGGCTATAAATCCATTAAAGATCTTCATATAACCTGCACATTAAGGCATGAGAAAAATCGTAAAAGATTGTAATGGCAAGCAAGAGATGTCATTACTAGCATCGTGTTTCTGTGATTTGATACGCAAGTAAACTGCTCTAAGCTTGCCTCTCCAGCCTCGGATGCAGTTCTTAAGATTCTATAAAACTAGTCTGACTTTAAGTCGAATAAAAGGATATGATGCCCGACAACATTTACACATAAAAACGGAAGGAAAAATTAAACCAGGTAAATATGAAAATAAAATCACACCTCATAGTTATATTTCACAATCCAACTTTTTTTTTTTTTTTTTTGCAGTTTCTAAGATTTATAACTGTACAACGAGAACTGGAATTATCTGCAGTTTCTGCAACTACAATCTGACACAAATTAGACAGAACACCATGTGAGATTTCAAGGAGAGATAGAAGAAACATGGGACAACTCGGAGACAATGGCAACTACGTTTTATTGTGAAGATAATTATATTAGGATCACAAGGAGGGAACGGTGAGCATCTAAAAATTTGCAAATGGAGCTGTTAAGTGAAATAATGAGGAAACAAGGGGCAATTATTCCTTGTTACCAAATCTCTTGGCAATTATTGGACGGACATCTTCAGCATCTGCGAGAGTTTCTAGGAAGGGAAGTAGTGAAATCAATGCACAATCTGACGGATCACTGAACCAACTCTTAATCGGAATCCCATTATTCACTTGCAATCGGAAAACCTGAAACCATAAAATGCGAATGAGGTTGTGAAGAGCTTATGATCAGAGATATGATACCATTTGGTATCTTTCCTTCCCTACTTGTGTCTTCACAAATATTATTTTTATGACTAATAAAATGAAGTTGATGTTCAAAATACATGGAAAAAGGACAAACGGAAACCCAAAAAAAAAAAAAAAAAGTTAACTTGCAAAACTTAACCAAAAAGCTACCTGTGGGCAGTTGTCAATTATGGCAACTTTGGCAAGATCGACGCCTAAAACTGTTAGATCTTTGGTATAAGTTCCATCTGCAAATATGCATGACTCTCTATAAGC